>JAXIVJ010002117.1:107500-117676 GCA_036785665.1 Chirona hameri
CGAAGGGGCCCTCAGTCCTTTAGGAGGGGGGAGGGCTGACGCTCCGGGGGGCCCCTGGAGTTTGCTTTGCCCCCCCCCCCCATCTGAAAATGCAATCCGCCGCCACTGGGTACCGACGGTGGCTTTGCATATAAACACTAATCAATTAGCGTATGCCTTGTGACAAAATGCTCTGAGCGACTTACTCGCACGTCAACACTCTGAGATCAACAACCAACGTCATCTGAACATGCTGAAACGGATCGATCCTCTCTACTCCTACGTTGACCGTCCGCAGAGAGGTATGCGACTTCAGAGTCCCGACCTGCTCCTCACCCGAACACCTGGCCATAGCCGATGACGTAGGAATAGAGACGCGGCCCGAGGTCACGGGCTCCTCACCTGAGCACCTGGTCATAGCCGATGACGTAGGAGTAGAGACGCGGCCCGAGGTCACGGTCTCCTCACCTGAGCACCTGGTCATAGCCGATGGCGTAGGAGTAGAGACGCGGCCCCAGGTCACGGTCTCCTCACCTGAACACCTGGTCATAGCCGATGACGTAGGAGTAGAGACCCGGCCCGAGGTCACGATCTCCTCACCTGAACACCTGGTCATAGCCGATGACGTAGGAGTAGAGACGCGGCCCCAGGTCACGGGCCGGGTTCAGCGCCGCTCCCGTGTTGGAGCAGGAACAGGCGATGGCGCCGTACAGCACGATGCCGACGGCGATCGGGATGAAGGCCTTCGGCACGTTCATGTTGCGCCTGTCAGTGACAGCCATGATGCCGAACAGTAGGATGGCCGTGCCGAGGACCTGGAAAATGACGAGGGAGGTCAAACTGAACTGCTCTGAACACACGCACAAATAGCATAACACGAGCACATTCGCTGACAGCCTGAACACGTCCGTCGGGAGACGAAGCCAAACACCTTTATTAACCTATTCTTTGATGGATTTCTGAGCAACGTCTTCATAACAAATATATGTATGTGCTGTATGAACGTTGCTTTAGGTAAGTGGTGTAGATTTGCATGTATAGTTACCTGATCAAGGAAGGCTCCTCCGGTGGACATGTTATCATTCGGGTAGGTGGAGAATATCCCGTACAAGGCGGGATTCATTCTTTGTGGATCTGACCGAATCAGGTCTGTGGATAAATAGTGCAAGCAATGTCACACGCAGACTGGTTATTGATTCGACACTGATTGAATCGATTGGAATCGTTCAATCAAAATGCATTGAATCAAAACATAATTGATTTACCACCAGATCTTATGATTCATGAATCGTGATTGAATCAAAACCCGCATCAAATCAAGGCTGAATGATTCAAAAGATTTAACGATTCAAGTACACTAGTAAATTGTACAAATACATGCAGTCCCAGTGGCTACATTCATGTATACTGAAATACTATTGCTGTAACAATGTTTTAATGATCATATATATGCATGTTTCCATTTTTTATTGATTTGACATAAATTCACCTCAGATATTTAAATGTTGAATCAAACGTGAATCGATTAAAATATTTGTTTTGATTGTTTGAATCGGAAGGAATCAATTCTCAAAATTGTATCCGTGAATCGAACGGTGATTGAATCATTCAGATTCCAAAATGAATCATGATTGAATCGTTTAAATAAAGGTGAATCAATAACCAGTCTGGTCACACGCAATGCCAACAGATAACATTTAGCGACTTCACAAGTGAGCGATTCCACAGTACACACACTGTTCCGATAAAACAACAGATTCGGACAGTTTCCTTTAATGTGTATTATAAATGAACAAAAATGAAAAGGCGCGACATGCGGCGCAGCCGCTGGCTCGGGCAAATTCCATTGCAAACACACCAGGGCCTGGGGATGTCACAGCTCCTACCTCTTGCTCAAAGTTAGAAAAACTTCTTATTTGAATCGCCTCTGCTCACCGAAGAAGAGTCCGTGAGTCAGCCAGGCACCGATAAAGCCACCGGTGAACTGAGCGGCGGTGAAGGGTAGAATACGGTTCAGGTCACAGCGACCCATGAGACACAGCGCAAGTGTCACAGCCGGATTAATATGACCACCTGAAATCACCAGCAAAGTCGGTTCAGGTCAGGTCAGGTCAGGTCAGGTCAGGTCAGGAGGATCACACCATATTTCACCATGAATTCTAACCGTGGATCTGGGATCCGAGTGTCTGTACCGTGATGTTGATCTCAGGTGTAATAAAATCCATGGTACAACCTCAAAATGGATATTCGATCTCACCGGATAATGGACTGATCAGGATCTTAACTAACTTCCAATGCCGGACAATCTTATTTCATGACACAAATTAATCAACAGAGGTGAGAAGTTGAGCGAGAAGTGAGATATTCTTACCTGATACCCCACCGGTGGCGAACACAGATATGGTGACAGCGGCGACACAGCCCAGCGGAACGTTCACCGCGGCGGCCACCGGGTTGTTAACGTTGTTGGCGATGGTGGAGTTACTGATAAACTGAACACGTGAAAAACGGCAGGGTTATCGTCGGTTCATGTCGTATACCGGAAAGGTTGACTTTGAAGGACGTGATCAAACCACACACGGCGTCGCCACTCTGAGACTAAGAGACGAGGGGAATATGAAACATCAACTCTTTTATATGTCAGTCCTGTGGGGTTTATTGCATCCACAGAACACCGTCACAAAAAAAAATCATCGCAAATTTCATACACAATTATTCGATATTTGCATTTAACCCGGCAGTCACTGGGGTATTTTTGTAACACGACTCACTGGGGGGGGGGGGGGGGGATAGCCCCTTGTATCTTCGTAACCAATAGAACGATCGCGCTGACTCAAACGGAAATCGATAGCCCAGGAAATTTAATTGACACCAAATGAATTGTGTTGAGCTGGAGGTCACCGGTGACGTCACAGGTCAGGTCAAGTACAAATATTTGAACGTTTCTGATAACGCACGGTTTTGCCGTAACTATGGAACTAGAGAGGCGTGAAAAATATAGGATGCCTTAATACATGTAGCAAACATCGGAAGCTACACGTGTCACCATTCCCGTACATTGTATTAAGTGAGGTCATCTCAGGTCAAGAGGTCAAATTACAGTTTTTGGTTCAGTATGCTTTGCGATGCATGTTTCTAACCCAAATTATCATCCTGAGCACTAAAAATACAACTTCGTATATGCAACCCAATGCTCAATAATGGGTCATACGTCATGGTGAAGGTCACCAATTTTCACAATTGTAGGTATGAGTTTATGACACTAATTCATACGACTGAAATGCAAATGTTGTAGCCTTACTTAACACCGCTTCTACCTTTTGTTACTGTTCATGTCAATTATTGACGTAATCAAGATCTTAGCAATGTATTGTAAGCTCTGCCATAAACTATGTGACCATTTTATTAGCTTTGAAAGATCATAAGTTAGTAGCCGTTGAAGACATTGACTTGAAACTCGCTGCACATATTCACAACACTAGTGTCTACTATATATATTCAGTTTTTTATATATAAAAATGATCACAAACTTCTAAAATATTTGGAGAAAAAAAATATAATTTTGACTTTCAGATTTTTTTTGCAAATCCCGTCATGCAATAAATGTAAATTTCGAGATAGCAGTTTGATAGTACTGTTCATTAGCTGTTAAGTGATGTATGAAGTGTAGTTATCTTTAAAACTGTATTTTCTACAATTTGTTCATGTACGGCCTAATTTGGCTGGAAATCTGTTGGAAGTGATGTCACTATGACGTCATTTTCTCGTGATGCATTATAACTCCATTTTTTAGATTTTGTTGACATCCCATTCCCCTTCACAGTGGCTCGCGGGTTAAGATAAAACAACATGTAGATGTTTATCTATCAACAATACTTGGAAATACAGTCATGGAAACCATTCACGCAAAATACGGTCCAGTTAACACGCGCTATTTCTCATATCATGAATGAAAAATGCTCCGCAATCGTGCAGGAATTTCTCGTTGACTTTACCGTCTCCACTCGACGGCTAATGGTTGGTCCAGGCCCACTGTTCACACTCCATTTAGCGTGCCATTTCATCCCTAGCCGTTGGTAGGACGGGAGGCAACACGAGCAGACCGTGACGAACAGTGTCCGATTGTGTTGCCACTCCGATCACAGCCCGACAACATGCATGTTCGCCGGCACAAGCCAGTCAGCCGAGGTCAATCCGTGCTGATGCTTTGCTGAATGCGTTGACTACAGGAAACCGATCATATTCTCCATATGCATATGTTTTGTGCCCAACTTTATGAGCAACCTTAGAGGCTTGCACAACACGCATCACTGACCTGACCTGACTTGACCGGACCTGACCGAGGTTACGTGGTAGCATCATTGACCTGACCTGACCTGGGTTACGTGGCGACACCACTGACCTGACCTGACCTGAACAGGGTTGCGTAGTAACACTATTAAACTGACCGGACCTGGGTTATATGGTGGCACTACTGACCTCACCTTACTCGGTGTCCGGTATCTTATGCCCTAGGCTACAGAATGGTATGTACCTAAATATCATATACCTCTTACGGAAAAAAATCCTTACACCAGTTCCCCAGTCCCCAGTCCACACGGTCACTGTATCGAACGCTTTATCCCATAAAGACACTATACTGAACACTATTTACCACAGTCGCTAGCTATACCAAAGCACTATTCCCCAAATAGTAATTATGCCGAGAACTACTCACCACAAAGTCATTATAACAAACACTACCCACAATAACGTCACTATACCGAGCACTACACACAACAAAGTCGCTGTACCGAACACTATTCACGACATAGACACTATAGCCAGCACTACTCAGTACTCACCACAGTCACTATACCGAGCCCTACTCACCACAATCACTACACAGATCACTACTCACCACACGTCACTATACCGAGCACTACTCACCACACGTCACTATACCGATCACTACTCACCACACGTCACTATACCGAGCACTACTCACCACACGTCACTATACCGAGTACTACTCACCACACGTCACTATACCGAGCACTACTCACCACACGTCACTATATCGAGCACTACTCACCACAGTCACTATACCGAGCACTACTCACCACACGTCACTATACCGAGCACTACTCACCACACGTCACTATACCGAGCACTACTCACCACACGTCACTATATCGAGCACTACTCACCACACGTCACTATACCGAGCACTACTCACCACACGTCACTATACCGAGCACTACTCACCACACGTCACTATACCGAGCACTACTCACCACACGTCACTATACCGAGCACTACTCACCACACGTCACTATATCAAGCACTACTCACCACAGTCACTATACCGAGCACTACTCACCACAGTCACTACACGGAGCACTACTCACCACACGTCACTACACAGATCACTACTCACCACAGTCACTATACCGAGCACTACTCACCACACGTCACTATACCGAGCACTACTCACCACACGTCACTATACCGAACACTACTCACCACACGTCACTATATCGAGCACTACTCACCACACGTCACTATACCGAGCACTACTCACCACACGTCACTATACCGAGCACTACTCACCACACGTCACTATATCGAGCACTACTCACCACAGTCACTATACCGAGCACTACTCACCACAGTCACTACACGGAACACTACTCACCACACGTCACTACACAGATCACTACTCACCACACGTCACTATATCGAGCACTACTCACCACAGTCACTATACCGAGCACTACTCACCACACGTCACTATACCGAGCACTACTCACCACAGTCACTATACCGAGCACTACTCACCACACGTCACTATACCGAGCACTACTCACCACACGTCACCATATCGAGCACTACTCACCACAGTCACTATATCGATCACTACACACCACACATCACTATACTGAGCACTACTCACAGTCACTATACCGAGCACTACTCACCACAGTCACTATACCGAGCACTACTCACCACAGTCACTATACCGAGCACTACTCACCACACGTCACTACACCGATCACTACTCACCACAGTCACTATACCGATCACTACTCACCACAGTCACTACACAGAACACTACTCACAACACGTCACTACACCGATCACTACTCACCACACGTCACTACACGGAGCACTACTCACCACACGTCACTATATCGAGCACTACTCACCACACAGTCACTATACCGAACACTACTCACCACACAGTCACTACACCGAGCACTACTCACCACACGTCACTATACCGAGCACTACTCACCACAGTCACTATACAGAGCACTACTCACCACACGTCACTATACAGAGCACTACTAACCACATGCCACTATACCGAACACTACTCACCACACGTCACTATACCCAGCACTACTCACCACACGTCACTATATCGAGCACTACTCACCACACATCGCTAAACCGAGCACTACTCACCACACATCACTACACCGATCACTACTCACCACAGTCACTATACCGAGCACTACTCACCACACGTCACTAAACAGAGCACTACTCACCACACGTCACTATACCGAGCACTACTCACCACACGTCACTATACCGAGCACTACTCACCACACGTCACTATACAGAGCACTACTCACCACACGTCACTATACAGAGCACTACTCACCACACGTCACTATACCGAGCACTACTCACCACAGTCACTACACCGATCACTACTCACCACACGTCACTATACCGAGCACTACTCACCACACGTCACTATACCGATCACTACTCACCACACGTCACTATACCGAGCACTACTCACCACACGTCACTATACCGAGCACTACTCACCACACGTCACTACACAGATCACTACTAACCACACGTCACTACACAGATCACTACTCACCACACGTCACTATACCGAGCACTACTCACCACACGTCACTATACCGAGCACTACTCACCACACGTCACTATATCGAGCACTACTCACCACACGTCACTATACCGATCACTACTCACCACACGTCACTATACCGAGCACTACTCACCACACGTCACTACACCGATCACTACTCACTACACGTCACTATACAGAGCACTACTCACCACGAGCGTGGCCGTCCCGAGCAGCTCGGCCAGCGTCTCGCGCAGTAGGGGGTGCCGGAGGTGGCAGGCGCGACGCAGGCGACGCAGGCGGAGCAACATCGGCGCAGGGCAGCCAGGCGTGACGTCCCAGGCGCGTCCGGCTCGAGTCAGGTTCGGGTCAAATTCCGGGTATACCCGGACCCGTCCAGGCCCAGCGGGGGCGCTGGGTCGAGGCAGCAGCCGTTCACAACTGTCGATGTCGGCGACAGCGTAACGACAGCACGTGGTTCACAGTTTCCAAAGGAATTCAGTGTCATCCTACTAAAAACACCAGACACTTTCATTCAAAGCTATCATAGATCAGAGGGCTTTAGATACGACACAAACTTATATGTGCTGGTTTCCACCAAATGATAAAGTCACTATACGATTTAGATTATTTGATTTCTATATAATTTCGATGATTTCGAAAGTGCGTATACACCTTGGATATCGTACACAATATGTTTGGGTGGTTACCTGAGGTGCTGTGAAGCTCGGTGTGAGCTGCTCGGCAGTCGGAGGCGGTGTGGCAAGCTCGGTGAACGGAGCCCCACGCGAACCCATAGCTCGGCTCGCCTCCCATCCCGTTGATGACTCTTGAATACTCTGATTGCGGATGTGGGGCCGCGTCCGCCCGTCCGATGCATGCCGCTGGAATCAACAGCAGTTGGTAAGAGGCGGCGGCGGGGAGAGGGCTGTCCTCTGGGCATCTCTGGAAAATGCATACAATTCTTATTTTTTGCTTACTTATGGTAATACTGTTATTTTTTCTCGATTAAGTTTAATGTTGAAATATATCGCCACAGAGAAGAAAACAAAACGCGTTTTATAGAATAAACTTATTTGCAAAATACAATAATTTGATTCAAAAACCAACCTGAAAAAAATATGCATTTGGCATGTGAATTGTATGTATCTGCATGTATTCACTCAATCCGCCCGCTCCACACCGACCACACGACAGGACTATTATTCGGCCCTCGTCATAGCATGACCAGGACCATTGAGCTAATACATTTTACCCTGATTTACCGACATCGTAAAATGATTAGGCGAGTGTAAAATCTAATGACCAAATAGGCGACAACTGCGATTCAAAACACACGGCAAACACAGACGCCTTTCCTCCGAGTAATCACAGACCACTGTACTCACTGCACTCAAGCGTGTATACATTAACAGCTCTAACGCTGTCATTGGAAGACTATACGCATTGAATGACTGGCTAGCCCTGTAAGTGTACAAGAATGTACGTTTTCCATGGTCATTCCTGGACCGAGGCAAGGTCTGTCTTGATGTCTTGATTGTCGAGTATCACGCTCCAGGATCTCATGGTTGAACTGGATAAGCGACGCCAACGACGAAGGTATACACACGACGAAGGTATACACACGACGAAGGTATACACACGACGAAGGTATACACACGACGAAGGTATACACACGACGAAGGTATACACACGACGAAGATATACACACGACGAAGGTATACACACGACGAAGGTATACACACGACGAAGGTATACATACGACGAAGATATACATACGACGAAGATATACACACGACGAAGGTATACACACGACGAAGGTATACATACGACGAAGATATACATACGACGAAGGTATACACACGACGAAGGTATACACACGACGAAGGTATACATACGACGAAGATATACATACGACAAAGATATACACACGACGAAGATATACATACGACGAAGGTATACATACGACGAAGGTATACACACGACGAAGATATACATACGACGAAGATATACACACGACGAAGATATACATACGACGAAGGTATACATATGACGAAGGTATACATACGACGAAGATATACATACGACGAAGATATACATACGACGAAGGTATACATACAACGAAGGTATACACACGACGAAGGTATACATACGACGAAGGTATACATACGACGAAGGTATACACACGACGAAGGTATACATACGACGAAGGTATACACACGACGAAGGTATACACACGACGAAGGTATACATACGACGAAGATATACATACGACGAAGATATACATACGACGAAGGTATACATACGACGAAGGTATACACACGACGAAGGTATACATACGACGAAGGTATACATACGACGAAGGTATACACACGACGAAGGTATACATACGACGAAGGTATACACACGACGAAGATATACACACGACGAAGGTATACACACGACGAAGGTATACATACGACGAAGGTACACACACGACGAAGGTATACATACGACGAAGGTATACATACGACGAAGATATACATACGACGAAGGTATACATACGACGAAGATATACACACGACGAAGGTATACACACGACGAAGGTATACACACGACGAAGGTATACATACGACGAAGGTATACATACGACGAAGATATACATACGACGAAGGTATACATACGACGAAGGTATACATACGACGAAGGTATACATACGACGAAGGTATACATACGACGAAGGTATACACACGACGAAGGTATACATACGACGAAGGTATACACACGACGAAGGTATACACACGACGAAGGTATACATACGACGAAGGTATACATACGACGAAGATATACATACGACGAAGATATACACACGACGAAGGTATACATACGACGAAGGTATACACACGACGAAGGTATACATACGACGAAGGTATACACACGACGAAGGTATACATACGACGAAGGTATACACACGACGAAGGCATACACACGACGAAGGTATACATACGACGAAGGTATACATACGACGAAGATATACATACGACGAAGATATACACACGACGAAGGTATACATACGACGAAGGTATACACACGACGAAGGTATACACACGACGAAGGTATACACACGACGAAGGTATACATACGACGAAGGTATACACACGACGAAGGTATACACACGACGAAGATATACATACGACGAAGATATACATACGACGAAGGTATACATACGACGAAGGTATACACACGACGAAGGTATACATACGACGAAGGTATACATACGACGAAGATATACACACGACGAAGGTATACATACGACGAAGGTATACACACGACGAAGGTATACA
>JAXIVJ010002118.1:60000-62500 GCA_036785665.1 Chirona hameri
GGTGTCGTCAGCGTACTGGAAGACAGCAGCGTCTCCAGAGTACAGCGATAGGTCGTTTGAAAATACAGTAAAGAGCAGGGGACCCAGGGCTGAACCTTGAAAGACACCCATGGTATTAGGGAGAGGACGCGACAGTACTCGGCATCCGGGCCCATTCTGCAAGGAGACACTCTGTGTGTGTCCTTGTAGATAGGCGGTGAACCAGGAGGTCTCAATGCCGTGCATTTCCAGTTTGCCTATCAAAAGTTCGTGATCGATGACATCGAAGCATTTACTTAGATCGACGAGGCACAGCATTGAGATCTCCCCCCTGTCGGTGGCGGCAAGGATGCGGTCAGTGACTGACAGCAGCGCTGTCTCGGTAGAATGCCGGGGGCGGAAACCGTGTTGGGTGCAGGCCAGAAGATGGTTTTGTGAGAGATAATGATAGAGCTGCTGATGGACAACTCTTTCTACAACTTTCATGATGACAGGGACTAAGGAGATAGGTCGGAAGTTGGTGGGATCGGATGGATTTCCAGACTTGAAGATGGGGTGGACGATAGAATGTTTCCATTCATCAGGGATGTCAGATCTCATGATGCAGGTGTTTATAATATGCAGGATGACGTCACAGGTAGCTGGGAATCCGGTTTTAAGCATTCGGATGCACACCCCATCAGCACCGCGTGCGGCTGAGTTACGCATGCCGAAAATTGTACGACCGAGTTCATCGAGCGAGATTGCTCTGGGTTTAAAGCTGCAGGCACCGACACGGGGGAGGCGAATATTGAGCTTTGGGGCTGTGGTTTTGGTGCGGATCTCAGAAGCGATGCGCGGACCAATGGACACGAAGAAGGAGTTTAAGTCGTCAGCGGATACATCGGGCTGAACACTTTGTCCGTCCTTCTTGCCAGCTACAACTGACCGTATGCTTTGCCACACCTTGTTGGGACCCCTCTCACTGATCTCCCTCTGGAGTTCACCACGTCGGTCGCGCCTCAGCGCGGTACGGACAGAGCGGTTTAGATCTCTGTAGACCTCCGACTGTCGACCGAAACTCCGTAGCGCGGCGCGGCGTTGGTCCATGATTTTTCGAGTGGCAGAAGAGGCCGGAGGAGCGGTGGGATTTCGGATAGTCACGTTTTTTATAGGCGCATGGTCGTCAAAAACGGGCAATAATTGGGTCAGGAAGGCGTTCCACTGGTCGCTTACAGACGTGGCACGAAACACACGCTCCCAGTTAGCAGACAACAGGTCATAGTTCAGCGCCTCTACATCTACACGGCTGATAGAGCGAGATTGGATAACGGTTGGTTTCTTACATTGTTTTGGGACATCAATAACTGCATGAATAAGTTTGTGTGGGCTGAAGTGACAGAAAGTAACACTACAATCACGTACCAGCTCACGATTTTTGACGATACATACATCTAAGAGGGACCCGGAAGTATAAGTTGGAACGGTTACTAGCTGCTCGAGGGAGTAGTCAGCTAAAAAGTCACTGAGGTGTACACGCGCGCGAAAGCTCTGGTCCTTCATGATATCACAGTTCAGGTCGCCACAGATGACAAATGGGACCTTTGGGTGGTCAATTAATACTAGTTGTAGCTGGGTCTCGAGGTCAGCGAAGTCGGCGCGCAGGGCGGCATCAGAGTGTCGAGGTGGCCGGTAGAGCGAGCCAACGATCAGCTGTCGGTTTCGCTCAAGCTTTAGCAGCGCCCACCGAGACTCGAGCAAGCTACCGGGGTACGAGGAGACGCTCAGCTTCAGCGCTACTGATGTTATGGTGGTTTTCGTGAGGATAGCGACCCCACCGTAGCCGCTGCCGTCTGGTCGGTCAGCTCGGCTGATCGAGTAGCCGGGGATCACCATCAGGCGATTTGGGGTGGTGGGGCGCAACCATGTCTCCGACAGCAGGATGACGTCAAAGTCGTGCCGACTGATCACCTCTGTCAGCTCCAGCAGCTTCGGTTTCATGCTCTGAATGTTAAGAGCGCCGATCAGGAGTCCGGTGTCAGGAGCACGCCGGCCGGTGAGTGGAATCGCCGCCTCGGTGTTTTGTTTGCCACGCCCCCGTCTTCCCCGGGCCCCGCGACGTTGGGGCCTCCGACCGCCGCTGCGTTTCTGGCCAGGCGGGCCGCCGGCCGGTGGGGGCGCGGCCGCCCGAGGGGCGGGACGATCCGTAGGCGGCGGCGGCGGCGGCAAAACACCCCTTTGTCCTTGGGAGGGTGCCAGCGGTCCGTCGCCGGTATCCACGTCTGGGGAGACACACGCGGTCGTCCGTGGGGCTCGGGCGTTTTCCACCGCTGACGGCCGGGCGGCGGACGGTGTAAAGGGTGACGGCGATGATATGTTCAGGTCCGATGGATTGTTGTCACTGGCATGGTCACGGTCACGAGGCGATTTCGGCGAGGCAGGTCGTCGGTGGGTGGTGTAGTGCCTCAGCTGGCGGTCGGCTGCTCGGCGGGACAGCGGCCTCGGTGGTGGTGCTGGGGCCGGACAGGCTACGATGGTTACA
>JAXIVJ010002119.1:10000-65000 GCA_036785665.1 Chirona hameri
AAGGGCCCCTCAGCCGGTCAAGGGGCCCCTCAAGCCGACCGAGGGCTCCCTCAGGACAACCGAGTCCATTTAGACTGCCAAGGTTCATCTCAGGCCGGCCAAGGTCCATCTCAGGCCGAATGTGGGACCTTCAGGCAGACCGAGGGCACCCTCATGCCGACTGAGGGCCCTCTCAAGCCGGCTGAGGCCCATCTCTGGCCGACAAGCGCCTCCTTAGGCCATCCGAAGGCCATCCTAGGACGACCAATGTGCCTCTCAGGCCGACTGAGGAGTGACGGTTCCCTCAGACCGACAGAAGGGCCCCTCAGGCTCAGGCAGTCCGAGGGCAACCTCAGTAAACCAAGGGGCATCCTCAAACCAGGCGAGGTGCCATCTCAGGCCATACCGAGGGTCCCTCAGGCCATCCGAGGGCTATCCTAGGACGACTAAGGGGTCCCTCAGACGCGACTGAGTGCCCTCAGTCTGACTGGGGTCCTTCAGGCGGGACTGAGGGGCCGCTTGGGCCGACTCAGGGCCCTCAGTCGACTCAGGGGCCCCTCAGGCCGATTGAAGGCCCCTCATGTCGACTGAGGGCCCCCTCAGGGCCGACTGAGGCCCCTTCAGGCCGACTGAGCCCCCCCCCCCCACGGGTCCACCGATTGTTCCTCAGATCGACCGAGGGGTACGTCGGGCCAGTTAAGGGCCCCTAAGAACCGCTTAGGGCCCCTTTAAACAAAAAATAAAATGGGCCCCCTCAGCTCAAGTGGGTATCCGCGGGTGCCAGGGTACCCCCTTCGACACGCCCTTGGAGAGGGGCCCATGCCAGGTCTGCGGGGGCCCATTCCAGGCCTGAAAGGGCCCTCGAAAGGGTTCTTCTCCTTATCATAGGGGCTCTCTGACAGACTAGGAGGGTCCTTGTATTGTGTGTGAGAGGGCTTTGAGTCGCTTCTCTCATGGTATTTTACATCAACATAAAATGACGGCCGCCAGGCCGTGGGTTGCAGCGGGCATAAGGTGCTCGGCAAAATCTCCCGGGTGCAGGAGCACTATTTGCACCCCCCTGGTTACGCCTCTGATCACGATTCATGAATCACAAAATCTGGTGATGAATCAATCATTCTTTGATTCGAGGAATTTTGATTGAACGATTCCAATCGATTAAATCAGTGTCGAGTCAATAACCAGTCTGGCACTTCCATCCCAACAATTAAGCATAAGATGATGCGGTTTGACGGAGAGATCACCTTGTACGTCGAAGTTTCGCGCTCCACCGCTAGGCTGCGGCCGTGGTCGCGTTTGTCGCTGAGTGGCCGATCCAGGTACATCTCATCCATGGTAAGGGTGCTGCAAGGGGTGTGTGTCACCGTGAACACCCGCCGCCAACAGGCGCTGGTTCGTCTCTAGGTTAGGGGTGGTGAAGAGCGCCGAAGATGGAAGGGGATGTCAGTCACACAGGAAGGAGGACAAAGACTTGTCTATTTTCAAGTTGTATTCGTTTATACAAATACATTATATGACTGGCGACAACGCTTGCGATTAGCCGGAAGTTCATTCCGGAAATTTGTTTTCAGCACCGTAAAATATTTCCCCGTTTCGTGGCATGGCGCGCTCGCATATTCACCACCTATTTGCAAGTTGTATTCGTTTAGAAAGAAAACAAATATAGCTGGCGACAACGCTTTCGATTAGCCCATAAGCTCATTCCGGAAATTTGTTTTCAGCACCGTAAAATATTTCCCCGCATCGTGGCATGGCGCGCTCGCATATTCACCGCCTCATTTCCCGGATAGTAATCTTGGTCGGATAGAGAATCGCGGAAGAAGTTCGGAGCATTGTCACAGTTGTTTTTTAGCTGTCTTGTGGTGCCATTGCCGTGCCACAAGTTACTAACCGTGTAAACGGATGATTTTTCACGTGACAATCTGATTTGCATCCGAACACGCAGCCTGAACGTTTACTGTAATCATTATTGGATGGAAAGTTACCCAGATACTATCATCGACAGTCGAGTGGCATCATTTCTGGGTCTTCTTCAATTACTGGGAACACCAAAGTGCCATTGTTTCCATTAAAGGGAATGTTTCACATTTGTATTGGTTTTGAACTGAGATAGCCATTATCTTTGGCCGTTATTGAAATGTCGAAAATACTAAGGCCATTCCCCCCAAAACTTAACCGTTTTTAAGCAATTTTATTTATCATTTGCAAAATGGAGTCTAGGCTAGTGCCGCCGTTGATTGGCTGACAGCCACTTTGCCAGCCAATCCCACTTTGTCAGCCAATCAGCGGCGGTCTATAGCTCAATAATGACGTCATTATCCCACATATTTTTTTTTTTTATAAAGTTAAGTGACTTTTCGAGAGAGAAAAATATCACCATCGTATTCAGCAGCACTTACTTCATATTTTCGACTACAACCAGCGTATATTTGACAACTTTCAGAAAGGTGAAACATTCCCTGTAAGCTAAGTCCATTGAAACAAGAAACTAATGGCGGCAGGAACGGGAAATAGAAGACGGTTTTTTCCCCAATCTTCGCGGAAGTACTATTAGTCTATGGAGATGCACACACACACATGGCCTTGGAATAACGCAAGGGAATAATGGAGGAAAAGTCGGTGTAGTCCCTCGTCTCTGAAGATTTGCTGCCACCTCAGCCAGAGTTTTCTTGGAACGCTTTTTCCTTATTGCATTATGTAAACATGTTTTTCAATATCAAAGATGGGCAAGCTTTAATGTTCGTTGAGGACGGCAAGCGATGAGATTTAAAGTTTTATTTGTATTTGCACAACTTCAAACTACTCTAAATGCCTCAGCGTTTTGTTTATGGTTAAAGGGGATAGGTCACCTTGAAAGTTGTCTTGAAATTGAACTATACGGGGTATTTTTTAGCTGAAAAAAACGAATATGACATTTGTTTGGACGATAGATGGATATCCGTCGAAAAATGGGCATGTTTCTCTTTTCTCCTTTATGGCCATACAAAATTCATGACAATTTATGACGTCATGCATATGGTAGCTTGGATATGGAAGCTATTGCACACAATAATGACGGACTTGAGGCATACATACGCAGGCTGCTTGTAACGCAAACAACAGTTGTGAAGTGGCAGAACTAAGCGAGTTTCTGTCTGATTTTTTTAAGTTTTAAGTGATAGATAAACCTATCGCTGAAATACTGGCATCGTAAACAATCGTCAGAGCTACTGTGTGTTCGATTGTGCGTTTATATTTCAAGAAAGACGAGGGAAGAGTTCGCTTGTAATTTGACAACAGTGGAGCTATTGAGAAGATTGTCGCAAATGCTGGAACCTATTTGTAGTATCTGTGTGCAGCTAATTTTGTTGGTGCTGAGGTTATATATTCTTGTGATGCTGGGTCCTCCATGTAATGTTGGATGATTTGTGGGTGTACCAATAAATACAGTTATGGTGAAAACTGAAAACCTCTCGTGTCTTCCGTTTTGGAATTGGTTGAGTTTCTGCCCGACCGAGATACACCTTTCAAATGATGCAGTCCACCGCCTGATCTGATCACACACAACTCAAATCTTGCCACCATATCTCAATCTTCTGAACAGCCCATCGCATGGTGACCATAATGCATCGCCAACGGGAAAACAGCTTTATTGATTTAAGCTATATTGACAAAGCGCACAGATGTGGCACAATGCGGCGCTGATGTAGGTGGATTTGCGTCTGGTCACCTCGATGAAGATGGCGCTCCCATCCTCAACAAGGGTGATAGTTTCCAGAGCGTCGACTGCAAAAAGAAAGAAAGAAAAAATTGTTAATGTTTGTTTAATCGACCTTCTCCTTGAATGTACCAAAGTAAGAAATTAAACTTTGTTTTACATTTGCATTCGGGCACAGCTCTTCATCAGAGGCCAATTTCACAAAGCAAAAAAGTTTGTAATTACAAAGAATTTCTTTGTTATTACAAATAATTTGTACACATGTTTGTAGCTTGGATTTCACAAAACCCCAGGGCAGTAGATCTCAATTTACTATTTACAAACTAGTTTACAAAGATATTGTTTGTAAAAATGTTTGCAATTGCACATGTTCTATTTCTCAAAGGTTGACGGAAGTGAGGAAATGTTTGCAATTACAAACTTGTAATTCCAGTGGGTCAGGGGTTCTGAATTTCAGAAACTGCATTGATAGTTGACATTGTTTGACTGTTCAGGTTATTTTCTTGGTGAGGTTGTTACGTTGCCGAGGTTGTTAGGGTAATGGTTTAGTTATACATAGGTATAGCTGCCACAAAAAAGTTATTTCCCGAGAGATTCGAACAGGGATCTCCAGCTTTGAAGTCGTCACATTGCACCTTACCGATTGCGCTATGAAGTGAGGGGCGCCTCCGCGCGGAGAAACCGCATGGCGATATAATTACAGCGGTCAACGATGTCTTGTGCAATGTGCAGTGAACCTTCACACTTTACGACGTAGGACATCGGCTAGGTTAGGTGAAAAAATGGTCGAGAAATTCAACGATCTTTCTTTTAAGAGTAGTTCTGTTGTTATGCTCCGCCACCCGGTGAATGGCCAAATTATGTTTACTCTGCTTACCAAGATGTATTTTTACGATCAGAGTTTGCATTCCGATGAAATGCTAATTAAAAGATAATTATCCCTATAACTAATTTTATTTTGAATAAAACAAATAAACCACAATGTAAATATTTGTTAAATTAATTTGTTAACAATCAAATTATTTGTCATTAGCATCAATTTTAATACAAACGTTCTTGATTTCAAGGTTTCTGCTGTACTAACATTTGTGTTTACAATGTTCTTTACAATCGGTAATTCAGAGTTGGTGAATGTTTGTGAAATGTCTTTTTGTGAGGTTTGCAATATTTTCTTGTGTTTGTAATCGCAAACATGTGTAATTAATAACTTCTTTGTGAAACAGGCCTCAGATGTATTGCAAACGAAATAACACTTCATTTACATACACGACACAAGAATAGACATTTAGCACAGCTCGTGAAAATCAAACTACATCCTCCACCCAGCCCAGCTGAAAACCTACCCGATTCATAAATGAATAAATAAATAAAGGCGAACATTTTGTGGATCAATCACACGAAATTACATTCCTAAGATCACGCTCCATGATAGCATAGTATTGTTCTTAGCCAATATCTATATAAATAAATACAGAATAAAGACTAAAGACGAACAATTTTGTTAGAGAAGTCACACGAAATCGCACTCCCATCCCGATATGACACGCCACGATGACATATACTGTTCTAAGCAAGTAGCTATATAAATCACGACGAACATCTTTTAACAAATAAATCATACAAAAAGCATTCCTATCCTGAGATAATGCGCCACTATGACATATTTTCTTTCAAGCTCGGTTTTTTGTTTCTGATACACAGAGATCAGCAATTTTCCTATCTGGGTGGTCTTTCGTTTTCATCAAAACTTTAACTTCCAAAGGAGGATCAGCAAGTTTGTCTGCCTTAGGGATTCCTTTGTGGCTTGACTCAAAATGATCACCTATCGGAGTTAGCTTGGTCTCATTTACCGCGCACCTCAAGTGTTCATTGTAACGAAGGCGTAGAGGTCTTTTGGATTGCCCAATATAAGAAGCCCCGTACAGCCTGCAAGTCAGCTCATATACGACATTTTATCAGTACATCTACCCTTTTTGATCATTTTACAAGTGTTGCAAGTCCTGCAGGACATGGCGGGTCCGTGAGTGAAGAATGAACTAATTTGCGTTTTAGCGTATCCGGTGTGTACGAGGCTACGTTTACGTTCAGACCGGAGTTCCGTGCCACCCACTTCACCTTACATAAAACCGTTTCATCCACATAAGGCAACAGAAGGACACCAGTAGCTTCACGATCCGGCCGGCCCGCACCCCGCTCCCCACTTCTCGCACCCGCCTCACGCTTAGCTCCACCCCTCCTCTCCCCCGTGCCCCCGCGGGCCCCCGTCGACCTCTTCACCTGTCTCTGAAGATTCCTCAGAATATGTGCCGGGTAGCTATTCTTTGAAAAAAGATCCCATATCTTACCTAAGCTTCTTTTTCTTAGCGTCTTCGTCTGAAGACAGCTTAATTGCTCTCCTATATTGAGATCGAAGGGTGTTCAGCTTAGTGTGCTTAGGGCGAGCTGAACGATAGTGCAAAATGATGCCTCAATTATGATATGTCATCGTGACCAAGCTAACTCCGATAGGTGATCATTTTGAGTCATGTCACAAAGGAATCCCTAAGGCAGACAAACTTGCTGATCCTCCTTTGGAAGTTAAAGTTTTGATGAAAACGAAAGACCACCCAGACAGGAAAATTGCTGATCTCTGTGTATCAGAAACAAAAAAACGAGCTTGAACGAAAATATGTCATCGTGGCGCATTATCTCAGGATAGGAATGCTTTTTGTATGATTTATTTGTTTAAAAAAAATGTTCGTCGTGATTTATATAGCTACTTGCTTAGAACAGTATATGTCATCGTGGCGTGTCATATCGGGATGGGAGTGCGATTTCGTCTGACTGCTCTAACAAAATTGTTCGTCTTTAGTCTTTATTCTTTATCTATTGATATAGCTATTGGCTAAGAACAATAATATGCTATCATGGAGCGTGATCTTAGGAATGTAATTTCGTGCGATTGATCTACAAAATGTTCGTCTTTATTTATTTATTGATGTATGTATCGGGTAGGTTTTCAGCTGGACTGGGTGGAGGATGTAGTCTGATTTTCACGAGCTGTGCTAAATGTCTATTCTTGTGTCGTGTATGTGAATGATGTGTTATTTCGTTTGCAATACATCTGATGAAGGGCTGTGCCCGAATGCAAATGTAAAACAAAGTTTAATTTCTTACTTTGGTACATTCAAGGAGAATGTCGATTAAACAAACATTAACAAATATATTCATGCTCCTTGCAGAAGCACTACGAGAAATAACAGAAAAAAAGGTTGATACAATATTCAGGACAGGGACAAGGCGACAGAGCGCCAGAGCGCCAGAGCGCCTGAGCGCCAGAGCGACAGCGACACCGATTTTACTCTAAAGTTCATTGCCAACATAGACTGATTGGAATGGTGAAAGTATAGCGCCATCATGGTCCAGTGTTTATCTAGCTGGTTAATAAAGTAATTTTATGAAAAATTCATGAATAGCTCTGATTCTTACTTCTGTCCTCCTTATTTCCACGATATTTCTATAGAAGACAATCAAAAAGGCATTTTCATCAAACAAATATATGCAACTTTGTATATATGAGATGGTTGTGCTTGCCATAAGGATGAAATTAATATAGATTGGTATGATCAATAACATGGCAATATTTATTTTGTATATAAACAATGGCATGCACGTAGGCTAGGGGGGGGGGGGGGGTCGCCCCTCCCACCCCTGGAGGCCAGGAGGCCCTTTGCGCCGAAAAGGGCTGACGAGACCGCGGGAAGCGCGGTATCATGTGCTCTTTACCACGCGAAGCGTGGTCTTTAGAGAGTTTAGAGCACTTCAGAGGCTCTTTAGGGCTACCAGGGCCCTCTCTGAAAGACCAGAGGGCCCCTTGGACTTTCAAAGGAGCCTTGTGCATGTCAGAGGAGCCCCTGTCCGGACCAACGGGCCCTGAGCGGGTCAGAGGGCCCCTGAACAAGCCGAATGGGCACTTAGCCAGCACAGAGGGGCCTCTGGGCAGGTCGAGAGGCTCCTGAGCATGTCGGCAGGGCGACACAGCAGCCAGCGCAGTCCCTTGCCAGGTCGTAAGGGCCCCTGAGCAGGCTGTAGGGCCCCCGGACAGACCAGAGGGCCCCTGTGCACTGTGCAGGTCAAAGGGGCCCCTGAACAGTTCGAAAGGGCCCCTGGGTGGGTCAGAAGGGCCTCTGAACATGCCGAATGGGCCCCTAGTCCGCAGGGTAGGCACCAGGGCATGTCGGAGGGCCCTCTGAGCATGTCGCAAGGCGACAAAGCAGCCAGTGCAGTCCCTTGCCAAGTCGGAAGGGCCCCTTATAAGGCTGGAGGACCCCTGGACAGACCAGAAGGCCCCTGGGAAGTTCAAATGACCCCTGTGCAGATCGGGGGGGGGGGGGGCTCTGACCAGACCGAAATGGCCCCTGGGTGGGTAAGAAGGGCCCCTGAGCATGCGAAATTGGCCCCTAGCCAGCATGGATGGGCCCCAGGGCAGGTCGGAGGGCCCCTTGAGCATGTCGGCAGGGCGACAAAGCAGCCAGCGCAGTCGGACCAGAAGAGTCGCTGGGCAGATCGGAGGGACTCCTGGGCAAGTCAGAGGGGCCCCTGGCTAGACAGAAAGGGTCCCTTGGCCGGTTGGAAGGGCCCCTGAACATGCCGGATGAGTTCCTAGCCAGACTGGAGGGACCCCTGGGCAGGTCGGAGGGGCCCCTGAGCATGTCGGCAGGGCGACAAAGCCGCCAGTGCAGTCCCTGGCTAGGTCGGAAGGACCTCTGAACAGGCCGAATGGGCCCCTTGACGCACAAGAGGGGCTTTTTGCAAGGTAAGAGGAGTCCCTGGTCAGTCCGGAAGGGCCCAAAGCACGTAGAGATCCCAGATGAAGATCAAATGCAAAGAGGACTTACTCCACAATACAAATATTAAAATCGGAGCTTTCGGGTATATTGTAACGCCCTTCGTCAGCGATTAAGTGGCATTCGGTAACAGGTCATTGCTCCCCTGTGCAATGCCCCTAGACGATCTAAGACAAGCAATGACCTGTAAATTACAGATCATTGCTCGTCTTTAAGACGAGCAATAACCTGCTACCAAATGCCATTTAATCGCTGACGAAGGGTGTTACAAAACAAAACCCGAAAGCTCCGATTTTAATATTTTTCTTGTGGAGTAAGTCCTCTTTATATTTAATATATATATACACCACTCCAGATTATGTCTTTTCAGCTTTCGCGGATCCCAGATGAGTTCCTGAACAGGTCGGAAGAGCGTTGAAGAGGTCGGCGGGCCCCTAGACGATCTGAAGGGACCCTGGGCATTTCAACAGTAATAATGCAGTCTAATAGATATGTATTTTCACATAAGAATATGCTTCAGCTGCAATACAAATATAATATGGCTCTATCACACGCGTTCACGATGATATCTATACCCCCTCCCCTTCCTGATACCCCCCCCCTCAGTCCACATGCGGCCTCCAGTTTCGCTGGACTGCCATCCCCCTCGGCGACCTCTCCGGACGACGGCGACAGGGGGCTGGCTGCGCAGGGCTAGTCGGCCCCTCTGAACCTGCTGCTGACCACATTCTGTCTCCGCCGTCGCTGGCCAGCGACCGCTCGGCAGACATGGTGCCCAAATCGGCCACCTTCGGCATGGCGCCCAGCCCAGCTCAAGCTCGGCCACCTTCTCCAGCGCTTCCACACGCTGTTATATGGTTTCCAACCGCGCCGTCAGCGCCATCTGCATCTTCGTCACGTGCTACAGCAGGTTCGCATGACATGTGGCCGGGTCGATGCGGGCTTCGCCCACCGAAGCAGCCAATGTGGGAAGTGCCGGCCAGCTCGAAAAAGAGCACGTATGCCTGGCAGCTGGTAACACTGTGCTGATTGGCGGGACGCACTCGTGAGTCGTTGTACTCATACCATTCGGCCGTGTGCGGGTGTTTGCAGTAGGCTATGTAGTGGCCGGAGACCAGCGTGCGGGAGTGGTTGACAACGCCGTACAGGTTGTACCTGCAGAGCGTCTGGTCAGCCGAGTACGGCGATAGGTCCAGCCCGAGTATGGCGACAGGTCCAGCCCGGTCACCGGAATGTCCACGGCGGTGTTGAGTTTGCCGTGAGACCTCTCCTGCGGCGAGAAACATTTCAGGTGCACCACTAGGATGCGCGGAAATTTCTGGATTGAAAAGTTCTTGGTGCATTGTTGCTGCTGCTGGCACTTGGAGCACGTTGGCTTCTCGTGTCCGTCGAACACCTCTTCCATGATGAAGAGGTCAAACAGGCCTGCAGTTGCACCTGGCCAGTCTTGGCCCGGATCGGCAGGCTCAAATCCCAGAACGGGTTGAACGTGACTGACGCGTGGCCACACACTGTGCATAGCAGCGTCGACTTGAGCTGGCCGACAAACAGATCAACTAATTTTGAGTTCTCCAGAGGCAGGGAGCGCTTCCAGGCCTCAGCTGACTTCTGACTGGCGCTGAGGCTATCGTCGATGTCGGTAGTGATGGGCTTTGGCAGGCTGGTGACGTGATTTACATCCCTGTGTCACCTGAGGAATTCCTGTGCCTCCTGCTGCTGGTAGCCCATAAAGCGCGGCGCGAATCGTTCAAACTGTGCTTTGAATGGCGCCGTCGTGAGCGGCCGCTCATATTCGTTTAAGGGCCGCCACATGTCACGCATTAGCGCACCGAACGCTTTGATGAGGGCTTTTTTCATTACCGACGTGGACGTGTTACCCCCGCCCTGGGGGGCCTGCAGGCCCCCCTGAGGTTTTTCTTGAAAACACTTTTTATACATGTGGTGCATCTTGCTGAAATTTTTGGTAGCTGTGTTTACAACAATTATACGTATGCTATAAAAATTTAATTGAAATGGGTCAAGTAGTTTGGGAGATAATAATTTTTTAATGACGTCATGTTGGTAAAAAAGGAGAAATATTTGAAAAATCATAGAAAACAGAGTTTTAAAGCAAATTGCAAACGCAATTCACCAAAGATACAAATTGGCCTTCTCTCTAAAATGGAAATCTCGGATTTCCAAATTTTGGGTTTTAGACCCCTAAAATAAAAAAGAAGTATTTTTTTTGGGGAAAAATCCCCACAAAATCAAAATTGTCAAAGATGTTAAAAAACCGGAATATATGTGAGAGAACTGAGTATGGACAATGCCCATACCAAATTTCAAAACAATATCTTCATTTTTGACTGAGTGATGGCTCCCTAAGTGTAAGAAACGGATGACGTCATTTGTAAAAATAACTTTTTTTGACTTTTTTTTGACAAGATACGAACAAATAATTACCTTTTCTGTATTTCAGGAGCCAAAACCGGTCTAGGAACATGCCTTTTTATTTACATTTATCAATTTCTAATTTTGAGGTTTTCTGAAGAGCAAAATCGCTGTTCTAGACGTGGTAAATCCGAGGTCATTCACTTGACCTGGAAGGTTACCCGTTGACCTGAAACATAAAAATCGCATACTGTTAGATGGGGCCTGTCAGCCCCCCGTAGGGCGAAGGTGAAAAAGCTCCCGAAGGGCGAGGGTCTGTTGAGTACTCGCTTCGCAGGATGTAATTGTGCAAGGCGCGTGTGTTGCTCAGACTCTGCAGAACTGAGTTCATGAAACATGTGTTTCCTCTATTCTTCAGCCCGGTGAGGCCCAGCGGCCGAACTGCTGACCCGCTGCCACCTGTGCCGTCCCCGCCACAGCCGCCGCCGCCGTCGCTGCCGCTGCCACCACTGCTACTAGTGTTCATATTGCAGATGTTGCCCGGGGTCTTCAGGCCGGCCAGTGGTGGAGTGACGGAGTCGGACGAGGGCGTAATGCAGCAGCTGTTGCCCAGGTTTATGGTTTCGCAGGAGCGTCTGCCAGTTCGCACGGCGGTGAAGCCAGATGCGGGGTCTTGAGGTCGGGGTTTCATGTCGGAGGGGGCTGATGGGCGGTCTTGGTGAGATAACAGATGCGCCTGGGCCTCCTGAACCGGGCTGGCGGTTGCCAGGACGGCATCAGCGTTTCCCCGAATGAAGGCGAGATACACGCGCTTCCGTAGCCAGGTGACTTCCCGACGGTCTCCCGTGGCGTCAGAGATCCTTCTGCCCAGGTCCGTCAAGAAGGCGGCGGCTGCTGGGCCGAGGACGCTGGTGGTCTCCACTGCCACTGGAACGAAGAAGTGCCGCTGGGCGATGGCCGCGTATCTCTCCCTCTTCCGGTCTTCCGCCGCCTTATCTGCTGAACCTGCTTCAGTGAGGAATATACAACCGCGCTTTTAGCAAAGGTGTCGACGCAGGTAGCATCCCATGTGAGGCTCTTTCCCTGTTTGTAAGGGAAGAGGGTGAGTCCGTCCGGCCTCCTGCCATCCCCACGATCGAGCCCCTGTGGCTCGATAACAGAGGGCACTCCCGCGTGGCCAGCGCCCTCTTCACCACGTAGTTGCGATTAGCGTGTCATGGGAGGCGCCCGGTTGCCTTCCTTCAGGAAAGCCCATGGTGTCCAAGACGGTCCACCGGACCGTTGCATTGGCTGCTGTTATGCGGTTCACAGATGGGAGCGCCAAGACGCAGGGCTACGGCGACGCGGACCGTATCGGCATCCAGTTGGAGGCCGATATTTGACGCTGGGATAGCCTGCAGCCATGCCGCCGTGTGGGGTGTAGAGGCGGCGAGAAGGCGGGCACGGTCTACCTGGTTCGCTCTTTCGAACAGCTGTTCTCTGACCATCATGCACAACAGGTCGTCCCAGAGTCGCTGTTTGCAAGCGTCCTGTCTTTCAGGGAAACCATCTGAGCTTATGAGCCGCTTGACATCTTCTAGAGCCGGTTGCAGGGCCGCTGGGGTGACGTCGTCAGTTCTCGGCGGGCTGATGGCGGCTATCAGGGGCGCTGCTGCACATAGTGAAGCCACGTAGCATGGGTGGGCTAGGGTTTCTACTGAACGAACACCGAGCCCTCCATGTCTTCGAGGCAGTGAAGCCTGGTCCCATGCTTTCCAGAAATGTCGACGTTGGTGATATCGGCTAGGGTCGACCTAACCAGCTCGTCGACTTTCCGGAGGTTAGAGCGGGCGCCGTATAGTGGGGCGGAGCGCAGTAGATATATCATCCGCGGTGCTGACACGTGGTGTGCGAGGAAGAAGAGGCCTGTGCGCCCATCTAAATACTGAACTCTCTCGCACAGCCTGGAAATGGTATCGAGGACGGCGTTGATGGCGTCTAGAAGGCCAGCCTCGTGCAGGGGAGAGCCTAACAATTGGAGACGAGATAGAGGGGCTTCTGAAATATCCGGTAGAGCACTCTTCACTTCCCAGATCACCGAAGCCTGCTGCTCTCCTCCGAGATCATCCAATACTGTCACCTCGCATTTGGCGACGTTGACTTGGAGGTCGAGCTCTGGGAGTGTCCTGATGATTGAGCGGAGATCAGCGACTACGTCAGTGACTGAACCTCCTATGGTGGCGTCGTCCAGGTACCAGATGTTGAGTGGGGACTTCAGGCTTCGCGCACATGTGTTAACCGCCAACGTGAAAGCGATTGGGCCCAGAGGGTCGCCCTGCTGCACACCCGTGGATGGCATTATTATGTGACCAGCCATGAGGAGCGGAGTGGATGTGCTGTAGGCTTGGTAGGCCATCGCGTAAGCCTCGGGACAGCATTCCTTTATGCACCGCAGCACGACATCACGCCTCACAGAGTTGAATGCATTCCTTACATCGACCTTAACTAGTACACGTGTCGACCGATGACGTGAATCTTTTGTGAAGTTTCGAACTGCGTGCACCGCTGCCTGACAACCGAGCGGCGTGCTCACGCCAAGCTGCACTGGTCTCAGTTCTGGGCCCAGGAGGTTGGCAGCGAAGCGGGCTGCGATGCGCGCTGGCAGGCGACGGTAAACGCTGCCCACCGCAATGGGACGCAAGCCACCGTCCTTCTTGCGGACAGAACACAAGGATGCGCAGTAGAGGGCGTCACGGCCGCATGATGGCACCTGGCCAGCCAGCACCAGGTTGGTGATGGCCTTGAGGGAGGTCAGCAGACGCTGGCCGGCCTCTCCTGTATACGTAGAGGTGAGCTGTCGCAGATGGAGAGGCCTGATCCCGTCCATTCCTCCCGCAGATCCCGTGGGCATGGAGACAATCGCCTGCCTGACTTGTTCCTTTGTCACGATCAGCGGAGCTGAGTCAGTGGCGCTAGGTGGCGGCGGCATGTTTTCATCCTCTGGTGCGGGTGGGTGCTTCAGGCGCAGCATGGCGACTACATCCTCAGTAGGCTGTACCAGAGATTCGCTGGATGTGAGCGCTCAGAGCGCCGCCCCGATGTGACCGTCAGTGCACTTTGCTTGCACCCTGCGAGCCACATCCTCACAGGAGCTGGAGCATGGAGTGTTGTTATGTTGCCACTTGCCCTTGGTCACGTAGCGCCTGCACAGGTAGGTCCTTTTCAATAGCTTGTCGATTTATCAGTGTGGCAAGAGAACATTTTTCAATCAAATGTCAAATGTCAGAGCAATCAAATGTCAAAAGCATAGATAGGCCTTAATTCAACATCGCTCCGTCCCGCTGAAATCGTCCAATTTAGAGCGGGTAACTTCGTTGGTTTCCGAAAACCGGAACAATCCTTACGCATTTCGAATTACACCAAATGTTTTTGATTTTATTAATTGATTAATTGATGAATCTCACAAAAAGCTGAAAAGACCTCAGAAAAAGCACTTATAAACCTATGAAACATGCGGGCTTTCTGCAGCCATTGGTACTGAAAACTAAAAAATGTCTGCTCTAGATCGAACGGACGCCATTGCTGGGCACAGACCACGGCTCTGCGCATGCGCAACGTGACATCAGGCGACCGGCCGGCTGGTCGCCATGGTGACCAGCCGGCCGGCGCCGGAGCCACGTGTGCAACGTGGCGTCAGGCGACTGGCCGGCCCGTCGCCATGGTGACCGGGCGGCGGCGCCTGCGCAGAGCCAGCGCAGAGCTGGAGCCAGCATTCCCGTCATCTTACAACACATGATCAAAACGAAATCGCTAATTATCATTAATCCTTGGTTTCAAAAGTGAATATGACTGAAAATATGAATGGACTAATTCATCTAGTTTTCATTGAAATAATCTATTATTCCTGAAAACCATGTCGTTACAAAATATGACCATTTCCCGAACCCCGCACTTCCGGGATTCGAGCAAGATGGCGTCGCACCAAACGCCCCAAACCGCCACAGCCATCTGGCATCACCAGAGCTAGTTTAAGATGAAATTGCTAATTTTAAGTAAACTATGGTGTTATTGTTAAAATGGAATTTCCAGAAAAATACATTAATTCATAAAGTTGCGATTGATACCAAAAATCACCGGGAAAAGCCGTGTTCTTACGAGCTATAGACCCATTTACCCCAAACGCCCCAATCACCCCAATCGCCCCAAACGCCCCAAACGCCCCAATCGCCCCAAACGCAAAATCCTTCATGAAAACGGCTATTGAATTATACGTGGAAAATAACTCATAAAACATGTGTTGCATGACTTTCGTAGATATTTTGAGCATAGTGACCTTTTGTGACCTGACCTTGACCTTGACCATGGCAAACAATCTCACTTTAGCTCATGCGGGATGTGTATCATCCTTTGGCAGGACTTGGGGTGATGATGGTCGTAATCGAAGGCTTTGGATGGAAAGTATGGCTCATAAACTCAAAAAACGTCGATTTGACCCTTGACCTGACCGTGACCTGACATTTGACCTCACTTTGACATTTTTTTAGTATGCTTTAGATTCGTCTCATTGATATATTTATATTTCCGCATTGCGCGTCTCGCTGCGATCATTGGTTCGGAAGATAACCAGGGGGGGTGGGGGCGTTCAACGCCCCCCAGTCAATGCCGTTCTGCTGAGACCCCAGTCAATGCCTGGTTAACCCTATGGCGTTGCATGCAAATAATATACTTCCACAAATCAACTTTGCCCCCCCCCCCTCTAACTATGAAGAGCTTCCGCCGCCCCTGATGTTGGCACCCCCTCTGCCCCTTCCCTTGCTAGACCCCACGGCATCACTAGCGGATCAAGGGGGGGGGGGGGGGGAGCGGCAATGCGTCGCCACTGTCTACAGACCAAATACAATTACTAGGTATAATCCAAGTACACATGTTCTTTAACATGGGACCATATTAGGGATGGATGAAAATGAAAATTTTGAATTACAATAAATACAACAAAAAAAACAGTGAAAATAAATATATTTTGTTATGAAATTACAAACAAATTCATGTTTTTTTTTTTGGGGGGGGGGGACATCAGCCAATGCTAAGGGGCCCACTTCGGTTAGCCCTCCCCCGTCGCAAAATCCTGGCTGCGGCCCTGGTCACGACTTCCTTTTGATACCTTCCTAACCTTTTGATACCTCTTGTCCGTCCCTGTAGCTCAGTGGGAGAACGCTGGACTTCTGACCTTTCCCGGTAGTGGCAGGCCGGGTTCGCGTCGCTTCGGCGCTCGCTATTTGCTCCTGACTGGGATGGCCTGCGGCCGGTGGCAGCGGTCGCACTCAATGTCAGGTGACGTCAGTGAGCGGGGCGGACCGTGTCCAGGTATGACGACCACGTATAACTTTCGTCTCTAAATTCTGCCGGCCAACAGGAATTGCTCGATCGGGTGGTGATGTCAGGACCTGTGCAACAAGCTCTGCTTAGCGCGGATCCTGACCTCGGAAATCCATCCATACAAAACATTCCGACGATTAAAAAAAAAAAATCCTCAAACCCGCGCCCCCTGCTTGTGCTTGTCAAATTATGCAATATTCACCTCGTTTTTTTTTTGCTTCGTACCTCGGGCTTACCGGCCCTCAGTCTTCCGCATAAAAAACTCTGTGAATATTGCATAATTTCCGAGCACCGTGCACCGGGCGGGAATATATACGACTGTGCCGCGACGCTTCACTGCAATGCGGAACAGCATGCACCGCCCTACCGAATGCTGATTTGCGGAAGTATCGCGTGCTTATTTCCTGATGCGTAACTTTAACCTTATTTTCCTATTTTATTTTCAATGTGAGCGTGAAATAGGCTAGGTTTCAACAAATAACCACTTGTCAAAATGCTCAAGCACGTGCAAAAGGACTAATAACTCCTGCCAGTGATATAGGGCAGGCCCACATTCCTTTCTTACTTGCCAGAGTATTGACCTAATTTCAGCTTCTTTTGCATATTTTTTTACTAATTTAGATGTGTACCTGCTAGGGATGCAACTTTCAGGACCACGGAGCCGGCGCCGGGTCCAAATTCAGGCCCGGCGGGCCTGCAGCTGTGTCCGAACTCAGACTTGCCGGTTTCATGCCGGGCTCAGCACAAGCTCGGGGTTAAAATATTGTTTTTACCATATGCCGAGATATCCTTTCGACATTAGCACTGTAACACGGCGGTTTTCTGTTGTTGTTGTGATGAGTGTCTCGACTCTTCCCTCCTGACTGGTAAAACAGTAGGTCGAACGGCATAGATGATATTGGCAAGCGACAGTACTAGTCACGTTAGACACACCACTGCACCGGTTCAATTTGCCAACAGAGAGACAACAGAGAGCTAGCCCAGCAGCAGAGAGGCAAGATGTTCGTGCCACGAGGGTCAGCTCCAGACTGCTTACCTCCCTCACTGCCCGGATAGAGTGACGTTATATGCCTCGTCCAAAGGTCGCTGGTAACACCGGCATGAGGCGGTTTAGTGCGGTGCCGACAGTTGGACTCGGCACCGCCTCTCCAGCACGGGCAGCGTGCGAGGTCCATTATCATGTGGATCGTATCAATGTGCGCAGACGCTGCCACCACTGACAGCTGCGCCGCTCTCAGACGCTGCCACCACTGACAGCTGCGCCGCTCTCAGACGCTGCCACCACTGACAGCTGCGCCGCTCTCTGACGCTGCCACCACTGACAGCTGCGCCGCTCTCAGACGCTGCCACCACTGACAGCTGCGCCGCTCTCAGACGCTGCCACCACTGACAGCTGCGCCGCTCTCTGACGCTGCCACCACTGACAGCTGCGCCGCTCTCAGACGCTGCCACCACTGACAGCTGCGCCGCTCTCTGACGCTGCCACCACTGACAGCTGCGCCGCTCTCAGACGCTGCCACCACTGACAGCTGCGCCGCTCGCAGATGCTGCCACCACTGACAGCTGCGCCGCTCGCAGACGCTGCCACCACTGACAGCTGCGCCGCTCTCTGACGCTGCCACCACTGACAGCTGCGCCGCTCTCAGATGCTGCCACCACTGACAGCTGCGCCGCTCGCAGACGCTGCCACCACTGACAGCTGCGCCGCTCTCAGACGCTGCCACCACTGACAGCTGCGCCGCTCTCTGACGCTGCCACCACTGACAGCTGCGCCGCTCTCTGACGCTGCCACCACTGACAGCTGCGCCGCTCTCAGACGCTGCCACCACTGACAGCTGCGCCGCTCTCAGACGCTGCCACCACTGACAGCTGCGCCGCTCTCTGCTGGGACCACTGACAGCTGCGCCGCTCTCTGACGCTGCCACCACTGACAGCTGCGCCGCTCTCTGACGCTGCCACCACTGACAGCTGCGCCACTCTCTGACGCTGCCACCACTGACAGCTGCGCCGCTCTCTGACGCTGCCACCACTGACAGCTGCGCCGCTCTCTGCTGGGACCACTGACAGCTGCGCCGCTCTCTGACGCTGCCACCACTGACAGCTGCGCCGCTCTCTGACGCTGCCACCACTGACAGCTGCGCCGCTCTCTGACGCTGCCACCACTGACAGCTGCGCCGCTCTCTGACGCTGCCACCACTGACAGCTGCGCCGCTCTCAGACGCTGCCACCACTGACAGCTGCGCCGCTCTCTGCTGGGACCATCATCATGTGGACCGTATCGATGTGCGCAGACGCTGCCACCACTGACAGCTGCGCCGCTCTCAGACGCTGCCACCACTGACAGCTGCGCCGCTCTCAGACGCTGCCACCACTGACAGCTGCGCCGCTCTCAGACGCTGCCACCACTGACAGCTGCGCCGCTCTCTGCTGGGACCACTGACAGCTGCGCCGCTCTCAGACGCTGCCACCACTGACAGCTGCGCCGCTCTCAGACGCTGCCACCACTGACAGCTGCGCCGCTCTCAGACGCTGCCACCACTGACAGCTGCGCCGCTCTCAGACGCTGCCACCACTGACAGCTACGCCGCTATCAGACGCTGCCACCACTGACAGCTGCGCCGCGCAGACGCTGCCACCACTGACAGCTGCGCCGCTCTCAGACGCTGCCACCACTGACAGCTGCGCCGCTCTCAGACGCTGCCACCACTGACAGCTGCGCCGCTCTCAGACGCTGCCACCACTGACAGCTGCGCCGCTCTCTGCTGGGACCATAATCATGTGGACCGTATCGATGCGCGCAGACGCTGCCACCACTGACAGCTGCGCCGCTCTCAGACGCTGCCACCACTGACAGCTGCGCCGCTCTCAGACGCTGCCACCACTGACAGCTGCGCCGCTCTCAGACGCTGCCACCACTGACAGCTGCGCCGCCCTCAGACGCTGCCACCACTGACAGCTGCGCCGCTCTCAGACGCTGCCACCACTGACAGCTGCGCCGCTCTCTGCTGGGACCATAATCATGTGGACCGTATCGATGCGCGCAGACGCTGCCACCACTGACAGCTGCGCCGCTCTCAGACGCTGCCACCACTGACAGCTGCGCCGCTCTCAGACGCTGCCACCACTGACAGCTGCGCCGCTCTCAGACGCTGCCACCACTGACAGCTGCGCCGCTCTCAGACGCTGCCACCACTGACAGCTGCGCCGCTCTCAGACGCTGCCACCACTGACAGCTGCGCCGCTCTCAGACGCTGCCACCACTGACAGCTGCGCCGCTCTCAGACGCTGCCACCACTGACAGCTGCGCCGCTCTCTGCTGGGACCATCATCATGTGGACCGTATCGATGCGCGCAGACGCTGCTACCACTGACAGCTGCGCCGCTCTTTGCTGGGGCCATCATCAGTCTCTGACAGGGCGAGGCGCCTGACTCAACAGAGACAGCACTGTCACGCGTGCTTAGCCGACGATAGTTCCGGTCATTAGCCGACGATGGTTCCGGTCATTAGCCAGCCTGCCGTCCTTAACCTGCGCGGCGCTGGGATCTCCAGAGGAACGCGCGGCGCGGGGGGGGGGTAAATTTTACCCCCTCGTATCTTCCGAACCAATGACCGCAGCGAGACGTGCAAGGCGGCGATCGAAAACTCTCAAGGAGACAAATATATTGCAGACCCTAAATTCTTAAAATAAGGTCACCTGTCAGGTCAGATCAAGTCAAAGGGTCAAACTTAAGGTATTTTAGTTTTTGGGCCATACTTTCCATCCAAAGCCTTAGCTAGCGACCATTATCGCACAAGGTGCTCTCAAAGGTATAATGCATCTCCCGTATAAGCGAAAGTGAAATTGTAAGCAAAGGTCAAGGTCAAGGTCAGGTCACAAAAGGTCACAGTTCTACGAAAACCATACGACACATGTTGCATGGGTTATTTTACACGTATAATTCGATAGTAGCGACCATTTTCACAACTGAACCCCATATAATGGCCCTAAGGTCAAGGTCGGGTCACAAAAATGTCAAAAGTTAAAATTGTTTAACCCTATTCCCTTCGGGCGGCCAGAATTACATTAACCTGCGGGGGGCAGATTCTGCCCCCCCCCCCCCAGAGATCTCGAGAACCGCTCGGTCGATTTCGATGGTAAAAACGCCATTCGATGTGTCATGCCAAGATCTCTCTTTTTGGACCCCAACATTTTTGTTTTGTTTAAAAATGGGGTCCAGGGGGCAAAACATCGGGAAATTTTGGGTGTTATTTGAAAGGTCATTGCGGCCATGTGGATCAACCGATTGTCATACCCAAAAGTTTTTGAGCTTCAAATGTACTGGTCTTTAATATATCAAAGGAAAAAAACAAAATAAAAATCATAGGCGTATTCAGGGAATGTAAAATGGGGGATTTTATTAAGAAACAAAATATGTGCTGTTCGTGATTGTTTGGGATGACATGAACGTCAAATGTGGGCATTATATGCTGTAATTGGTTAAATTTGATATATTGCGCATCGGCGGATCCAGGAAAAACACGGGGCCCCATGCGAGTAACGCTTTTATCATCTTACTAATTTGAAGTTGGACCTAATTTAAGGGTGGGTATTGCCTCCCATTTTTGTATTCTGAGTGCGTCTCTGCCCCAAGAATATGTACAATCCCAGTATCTATGATGCATATTGTATTGAAATTGTTTCTGACGCATTTATTGCACTGCAAACCACGAATGAAGTATGCGCCGCAAAACCGCATTCGTAACACCCTCCCCAAAACAGGAGCCTGGAACCGCCTCTGCTCGACTTATTTTTTGAAATTTTTGTGACACAACACGCGCCGTTCAATTTTGGGAAAATTCACAAAGTTTCAGGACGCTAGCCTTAACGGTTTAGAAGCGGCAAGTGAAAAACCACCGGGAGGGGCAGAATCTGCCCCCGCAGGGAATATGGTTAGTCTAAATAAAAAGGCATGTGTCTAGACCAACATTGTCTCAGAAATACAGTGGTGACATTTATTTCTCTGTATCTGGTTACTAAAAGCCAAAAAACGTATTTTCAAAAAATGACGTCATGAGTTCCTTATACTTAGGGAGCCATAAGTCAGTCAAAAATAAAGATATGGCTTTGCAATTCGGTTTGGATATCGTCCATACTTGCTTCTCTAATATGTATTCTGATTTTTTTTATATATTTTTTTCCCCCTAAAAATCAGTTTTTTGATTTTTGTTTTTTGATAATGTTGACAATCCGAGATAGCCATTTGGAAGAGAATGTTATTTCCTTCCTTTTGACGTATTTATTTTGGATTTGCATCAAAACTCGTTTTTTTACGATTTTACAAACATTTAACGTTTTTCCACCCAAAATAGCATGACATGACGTCACTAAAACGTCATTATCTGCCAAACTACTTGACCAATTAAAAAAAAAAAATTGTCCGAAGACGTACAATGGATGTAGCATAAGGTACCGAAAGTTTCACTTTGATACCTCTCATTGTTGTCAAGTTATTGAGAAAATCCGGGAGGGGGTAAAATTTACCCCCCTGCGCCGCGCGGGTTAACCCTCGCCTACGGGGGTCCTAAAACGACCCCCCTGAGGTTTTTCTTGCATACATTTTTACACATGCGGCGAATCTTGCTGAAATTTAGTGTAGCTGAGCTTACACCAATTATACGTGTGCTGTAAAAATGTCATTGAAATTGGTTTAGTTGTTTGGGAGATAACGATGTTTTGATGACGTCATGTTGGTAGAAAAACGATAAATGTTAGACAAATCGTAGAAAACAGAGTTTCGAAGCAAATTGCAAACACAATTCAGTGAAGATATAAAATGGCATTCTCTTTAAAATGGCGATCTCGGATTTCCGAAATTTGGGGTTGTTGACCCGTAAAATAAAATAAAACTTAAAAGAATCAACACGAAATCAAAATTTTCAAAGATGCTAAAAAACGAATATATGTGAGAGAACTGAGTATGGATAATACTCAAATCAAATTTCAAAGCAATATCTCTGTTTTTGACTTAGTGATAGCTCCCTAAGTGTAAGCAACTCATGACGTCATTTTTTTTAAAGAACGTTTTTTGGACCTTTGTTTTGACCAGATACGAATAAATCATTACCTTTTCTGTATTTCTGAGACAAAACTGGTCTAGGAACATGCATTTTTAGTTACATTTATCATTTTCTAATTTGGAGGTTTTCTGACAGAGCAGAACTCGCTGTTCTGGACGTGGTCGACTGAGGTCATTCACTTGACCTGAAAGGTCACCCGTTGACCCGAAACCTAAAAATTGCATCATGCTAGATTCCTCTCATGACAGGCAACATGCTGGTTCTTACCGCATTGCTCTATGTTGCTTGGTTTGGAAGTTAACAGGGGGTGGGGTCTTTTTAGGACCCCCTCCCCAGTAGGGCGAAGGTGAAAAAAAGCTCCCGTAGGGCAAGGGTTAAGATAACAGTCGGCCGGGCAGTAACATAACAGTTGACCAGGAGACGGCAAGAGCCCGTCCTAATGCTGACGACTGTGTAAGATCAGCATAACTATGCTTAAACGACCAGAGTCGTTTAAGCATATATATATAGCGTTTTAAGCATATATATATATAGCGTTTCTAAAAAGCACCTAACTGCAGAGCGGCTAACTGAGCAGCACCTAAAGTGAATTAAGTAAAAACCATGCTCACAGCTAACTGATGACACACAGAATATAGGCGAGTCACAAGGTATTGGCTCGGACAGCTGCTACAGCATGTGCTTTTGGGAAAAGCTTTCGGCCCGCTGCGGCTAATGTGAAACGATTTTGATCTAGGTTATTTGTATTTTCCCAGACAATTATTTAACAGAATATTGAGAGCGGAAGTGAAGAAGAAGCGCATACGACATTATGCCATGGCAGAGCATTGTTGAACACATTTTCAGACTCTTTTTTTCTGACGCTGACGATGTTGATACAAAAACGTCGCGTTTCCAATCAAAATACAGGTGGGTCATTGCGAATTTCTAGTCTTCTCTTCTAGAGTATCTTCTTCATCTCCGGATATGTTAATGCCTAAATATGGAGGAAAGAATGACCTTTCAATCTGGCCATCATCCTCCATGCTTTATGACTTACTTTACACTTTAATTAGTTTGTATTTATGTTGTCGCGGAACGTTAGCGGCATGCGGTAAATAGCTTCCCACCCTTGTGCTCGACAAATTATCCAATATTGACCTCGCGTTTTTTGCTTCGTACCTTTGGCCTACCGGCCCTCGGTCCTCCGCATAAAAAACTCGGTGAATATTGCATAATTTTCCGGCACCGGGCGGGAATATATAAATGTAGAATGAAGTAGACATGCATATTGCTGGCTGCCGGGGCTGGCGGGTGCTGCCGCATGTGGTCGGACTGATGCCGGTGCCAACTCATTTATGAGCGGCGGCGGTGGCGGTGGCGGTGGCGGTGCCGGTTCCTGTTTTTGGAGAAATGTTTGCATCTCTAGTACCTACAATCATTGCAAGTCAATGGTGTACGTTTCAGCGACAGAAAGTACACGTAAGCCTTTCACAACACAACAATGATGTGCAGACAAATAACGGAATTATGAGCAAAAGTATGTTCGAAAAGCTCGTTAAAATAAAGGATTTCATATGCTTGATGATTAATCTTTTTGACGAAAAGCTTATGCTTTATGTGGCCAAATGCAAAGGATGGGTTCACCAGGCTCGCATTCCTTAAAGTTGCAAAAAGAGGAACTAGAGAACTGCTCGTTACACTACCAATGGTCTGGATGAATTGGTGCACCACTGCAGTATTGGTATGCTTTGACTTGGGCACAGGCTAGACATCAGTAGAGGACAACAATTTGCTTTCCATTACACCCTTTTCCATTATCCCTTGATTCCATTCCATTCCATTCAATCGCTATTCATTACAATTATCTGCCATTCCATCCTGTTTCGCTCCATTAGAAACAGAAACAGCTGAACAACTTGTCCCGTTCCAATCCGTCCGGTAAACAGTATAGAGAAACGTGTTCCGTTCCATTGGATTCCGTTCCGTATGAAGATTATGCTTATTTTGCCTTCACATTGTCATCTCTAACACAGAAACCAAACAGATATTTACCGCAGGCAGCACACTCCAGCATTGCCAATGCAGTGGTAAGGCACACCACAGTGGGCGAATAAATTAGCCAGTCGTCCAATTTAAGCCCAGCTCTAATTGCATTGTGCTTGAAATGAGTCTGGGCACTGGTTTGACAACCGTGCTTTGAACCTCGCGCTCCCTTTGACACTTCCTTGGAAATTTTCAGTAAGCAGAAGAAAACAGCATCTTGTGTTCTCGTCCCATTTTCCAGACCAAACTTTTCCAAAGGGTTGTTCCCAAGTTTTTGTTTGATCTCAAGATGAAAGCAGGTACGCTGTTGAAAACAGCTGAAAGTGCTTGTTGATACCAGTTTTAAACTTTTTTTAATAATTAAAGGGAACAGTTCACCTTGTCAATGTGGTTTTGAGTTGAGATAGCCAAGCTGTTCTCCGTGCTCGAAAATTGACTTGAGAAGCTTTCACATCTTCATAGAAACCCCTTAATTAATTAAAATTGGCTTACCGGAGTCCTAGAAGCCGGAACGAGTATCCGTCGTGTCTCCCATCGCTGATTGACTGATTTGACGTATGATTATGACGTATGGCTTGGGGAATACGCATTATAAACATTGAAATATATAGTGCTGGACAAGAACATGCTGTTTCAGTACCTTATTCTCTTCTTTGGACGAATGCACTTTGAGAGATATATCGTGATAATCGTCAATAAACACTTTTCTCAGCAATATTCTTAGTGGAATTATACGTCACGCACGTGCAGATGTTGTCACGATGACATTGCGTGCTTTTCGCATTAATTCACTCCATTCAGAGGATTTTTTTAATTGGAACCAAATAACTGACATAAATTGCTTTTTCTGCGTTCATATATATTTGTATGGCTTACTAGTAACATGTAATTCATTTCTAGCTTCTCTCAATCATTTCGGAACTTTTTTGTTTTTTTAAAGGTGAACAGTTTCCTTTAAAGGGAATGTTTCACTTTTGTATTGGTTTTGAACTGAGATAACCATTATCTTTGGCCGTTATTGAAATGTCGAAAATACTAAGGTCATTTTTGCCAAAACTTAGCCGTTTTTAATCAATTCAATTTGTAGTTTGCAAAATGGGGTCTAGGCTAGTGCCGCCGCTGACTGGCTGACGGCGACTTTTTCCGCCAATCCCACTTTGTCAGCCAATCAGCGCGGTCTAAGGCTCAATAATGACGTCATTATCCCAAATTAAAAAAAAACTTAATTTGTATGAAGTGAAGTGACGTTTTGAGAGAGAGAAAAATATCACAATCGTTTTCAGCAGCACTTACTTCATATTTTCGACTACAACCAGCACATATTTGACAACTTTCAGAAAGGTGAAACATTCCCTTTAAACGAACAGGCTACATTGTGTATCTTCGGTCAATGTTTGTGTTTGTTTCTACGCACACACACACATTGACCTAACAACACATGACTCTAATGTATGTCTATAGACACACATTAGAGTATATAGACACACATTAGAGTCTATAGACACACATTAGAGTCTATAGACACACATTGAGTCTATAGACACACATTAGAGTCTATTGACACACATTAGAGTCTATAGACACACATTAGAGTCTATAGACACACATTAGAGTCTATATACACACATTAGAGTCTATATACACACATTAGAGTCTAGAGACACACATTAGAGTCTATAGACACACATTAGAGTCTATAGACACACATTCGAGTCTATAGACACACATTAGAGTCTATAGACACACATTAGAGTCTATAGACACACATTAGAGCCTATATACACACATTAGAGTATATAGACACACATTAGAGTCTATAGACACACATTAGAGTCTATAGACACACATTAGAGTCTATAGACACACATTAGAGTCTATAGACACACATTAGAGTCTGTAGACACACATTAGAGTCTATAGACACACATTAAAGTATATAGACACACATTAGAGTCTATATACACACATTAGAGTATATAGACCCACATTAGAGTCTATAAACACACATTAGAGTCTATATACACACATTATAGTCTATATACACACATTAGAGTCTATAGACACACATTAGAGTCTATAAACACACATTAGAGTCTATAGACACACATTAGAGTCTATAGACACACATTAGAGTCTATATACACACATTAGAGTCTATAGACACACATTAGAGTCTATAAACACACATTAGAGTCTATAGACACACATTAGAGTCTATATACACACATTAGAGTCTATAGACACACATTAGAGTCTATAAACACACATTAGAGTCTATAGACACACATTAGAGTCTATAGACACACATTAGGCCGTGCTTGTGCATATGCTATACACAAGCACGGCCAACTAGCAGTTGCATTATCCGAGACTACCATGAACAGTCGGAAGGTTCCCACGAAATGTATGTCAGCAATTGATGTGGGTTCTCATTATCTTCGGTCCCCTGCAGCATGGCTCCGGATGCAGCCTGGTGGGGACGAAAGTCTCCGCTCAGGAATCTCAGGATCTCTTGTGATCTCATTTTTGCGGGTATTGAACAATGCTCAAATTTAATATTGTTTAATATTAAATTTGAGCATTGTTCAATACCCGCAAAAATGATGTTATAACCATTATCATGCTGTGCTGCCCGGTCAGGCCTGACTGGGCCCCATATCACGCATTTGCCAGCACCGGGCCCCTGCCTCAATCAGGCCTGACCAAGACCGGGCCCCTGCCAGGTATGGACCAGAATACGGGCCCCTCAGAAATGTCGGGGGGGGGGATCAGCTGACCCCTTTGACCCCCCCCCCCCTGCGTGCGCCACTGCATACACCCATGACTCCTTCATTCACGCGTTTCCTTCATTACTCGCTGCCGAATTGGCGTGTTTTTCTTCTCCGTCGCTTCGGTGTATCTCTCTCGGTGTATTTCTAAGTGCCTCAAATTTAGAAACAGTGCTTAAAACAGAAAGACTGATGCTATTTTTTGGTAACTCAACAGAAAGAGCTAAAGTAAAACCATAGTGATAACTTGTAACAAACAACCAGCTTTTCGCTGCCTTGTCGACTTAAATCCGCTGAACCAATTTGACCGAGTACCTTACAGCTGGACTCAGTCCCTTCGTCCAAAAGACCATTTCCTTTTCGCAGATAATCTTTAAGACTGAACGTTGCGACAAAGGCTTCTTGGAATGTGGAAAAAACAAGCTGTTTTTCGAAGTAACCAGTGGAAAAACAAACTGTTTTTCGAAGTAACCAGAACGCTAAAGCTCAGGCTCCACTGTGCACTTTTGCGTGATGCGTTTTTTCGATTTATCGTTTTATCGTGTCGCTTTTACATTTTTACACTTTCTAGGTTTTGCCACGGGGCGCAGTCAGCTTTGTGAGCAGTCACGCACCGCCAGCTGACTAGAATGGAGTGTTTTTTTAAGATGTGCATACAAAGCGATTGGGAGCGTCGACCAATCAGGGACGGTGACTGGTCGTCGCTGATTGGTGGGCGCTTCTGATGATATTCCAACGAACATCAACTTTAACCCTATTTGTAACAGGCTCCTGGCTACCCCTATTTGTAACAGGGGGGGGGGGGGGGGGGGGGGCGGATTCCGCCCCCCGGAGATCTCGAGATCTACCGGTCCGATTTTCAAAAATGAAACGGCGTTTGGTTCCCCTCAACACGACCTACATTTCTGAATAATAAAAATATCTAAATTTTTGATAGGGGGCAACAGGGGGGCAAAAACCACAGATTTTAGTGGTATTTTTGATCCAACATAGCTTTCATGTTTATCGACCGATTTTAACACAATTAATACGAATCGATAGAGATTGAATTGAAAATTGATATATGACAGTGGCGTTTGAAAATTCAAAAATCATAGGCGTGTGCAGGTCACTCAATATGGGGGTGAAGTAAATGCGTAATAAAACCATTTTTTATGTTTAAAAAAAAAATGAAATAGTATGTGCCTGACATTAGACAAAACAGTTAAAAATCATATTGTTTTGCCATAGGCGGTACCAGGTTAGTGAAAAAGGGGGTAAAATTGGGAAAAATATTAACCGCAGACAAGTTGCTACCCAGCACTATATATATGATACTGATCGTAGATAGTTCCTTTTTGCATGTTGTACTTCATCATAGGCGTATCCAGGATCCAAACTTGGGCGGCTCAATACCTTTTCATAAGTATATTATCCGCTATTATGATACTAACCAGTCAACAGTTACTATTTCACTTACAACTTCAATTAACATTGCTTACCCCCTTTTACCCTACCTGGACTCGCCTATTATCTTATAATCGTTCGTAGAGTAGCCTGTGGTGCGTGTTTCATCCGAAAACTACAGTATGTTATGTCATTGTACGCCCATGCCTCTTAGTTTCCCTGCAATAATATGACCCCCTTTCTTCCATTCCTGAGCGCGCCTCTGCAAAAAATTACTTTATTCCCTTTTCTGGCCTCATATGTGCATATATCATTATAAGCTAACCGTCTATTGCGTCGTTATCGCTGGCATATCGTCATCACCAAGCCAGTCACCTCCCTTTCCATGTGCCTGAACACGCCCCTGAAACTCTATATGTAATAAATTATGCAAAGAATGGAAGCAGAAGCTATCTTTTACATCTTGATAACTATAAATGTCCCTTACATTGCTCTATTTGCTTCCCGCCAAGCATTGAATACTTCCTGGAAACCCCCCCCCCCCCTTTTCAAGCCCCTGAGACCGCCTCTGCCATGGAATTTTTATGATATTTCATTAACATCAACTCATTTTCACTTGTTGCAATCACCGTGAACCGATGTAACTCCTTCATACTTGAGGCAGTTAGGAAGAAACCGTGAAGATCGCATTTCCGTATTATCGCCAAATATCGCCTCCGAACCCACCCAAAACTGTACCCTGGAACCGCCTCTGTTCAGGTTAAGAACTCAAAATTTTGACTCCAAATGCGGTATTCAATTCTATGAAAAGTCCCAAAATTTCATGGGCCTGCTCCTAGCCGTTCTGGAGATATCTGCGAAAACATGAGGGGGGGGGGGGCGGAATCCGCCCCCCCCCCCTGTTACAAATAGGGTTAAACTACCTGAGGGCGACGCCTTTCGGGGTGTCGCGGACCGAAGGTTGTTTTTAAAATGTGTTCTCGAGAACTTGAAAGTGGAGGACCCTTTCAAAACAACAGCACGGGACGTACGTCCTTGTGACCCACACATCGTCTCACGTGGTCATACCAAACACTGTCGCAGAGTAAGCTTAGCAACCGCCCGTGAAACATTGTGTGATCCGACTGGGATTCGAACCCACGATCCTTCCATTAGTGAGTCACTTTCTCAAAAGACTCTTATGTTACCCCAACCACACATGACACTAAGATATCCGGTGGAATGGCAGTCAGGAGCTCGAGAAGTTGGATTTTGCGAAATGTTCTGAAATTTTAAATAAACCCACAAAAATCTCCATAAAGGAGGACCCCGGGAAAAACAACTATGTCACGTGCAGATTGCCCGTCGGCCACTTACTCATGTTGCACAACGGCAATGGACTCCCATTGTAACAAAAGGTCGCTGTGGGCTGCATCTATCCGGCTATGGGCAAAATACATCATCCTTGAAAATATCCCATATGGAGGAGCCCTGGTAATACGAAACCAGCACTTGCGCGGCTGATCCCCTTCCATTTACCCTCCTGGAGCTACCGATAACCGTTTCGGAGCACTGCAATGCACCAGGACCACTGCATGGCTGACCAAGTGGCCCAATGTCGAAAAATCGGGGTTCGGGGATATATTCAAGGTCACGTGGCACGTGAATTCGGGTTTGCCCAGGGTAGGCACCACCACCGGCATGTGGGTATCCACCAATAGCTGCCACTCAGCAAGTTTAGAGAAAATTTATCGATTCATTTTTGCGCTAGGGGCTATCTTAGTTTGGCCCCATTATAAGTATATGGGAAATGGCACGTGCCTGCCGCGCGCGCTTCGAAGTTTTCCCACACTAGCGGACCCTGCCATCATCTAGATCCTCGTGAGTGGGTGATACGCTGAAAATTTGCGGGAAGGGAAATTTATCGAGCCGTTTTCCAGAGCATCAACTTTTACCGATCTCAGACACGAATCGGAAAACAAAGCCGGAGAATGGCTCTGGTTGTTTTTCTATAGAAAAACACAATTCTAAAGAATAGTGTTATTTTCAATATAGAACAGCAACCTTCGTTTACGGTAATTAGAGCTCTACCGACTCCAGCAAAATGGGACTGCTTCAGGATTTTTCCTCTCATTCCAAAAACTGCATTGACGACAATATGAAAGTAAAGTCTACTAAATTAAAACGAAGTTACCAAGTTAATATAAGGTTTTAACTGAAATAAATAGGGTTGGGATGCACAATAGCAATGAAATCACCAGACTTAGTATTCGTTTTATTGTAATTTGTGGCAATAAGCAAAACAAAATATTGGAGTTCATCGACACATTGACTTCTCTTGTCTATCGACATTGTTAGAGGTGGCTGTTATCCTCCAGAGGGACGTGGTATGATGTTTAGTTAGATCCTTTTCATACAACATATAACGTTGTTTGATTTGTGTTCCTCCATTGGGGTACATTTATCCTCCTGTACTTGCGTGCACCACCTGTGCTTATTATTTGTAAACTTGTTATTGTTTAAAAATAACTTCATAGTAGAGCCGCCACTTTAAATCTATGTACCCGATAACAGTAGCATAAGTTGCCTATACTGGCTTCCTTTAGTATTTCTTTTAACTTCGACTTGGCACTTCTTGACCATAAAAGCGCTCACCAAATAAAGCTGATTTTGTTTCCAACTTGGGGTTCATAGTTGGAAAATGCCCTTTCAGCATGAGAATCCTCCGTCCTCCGTCCATCCCCCCCCCCCCCCCACCCACACCCCCACACTTTCAGGTGGCGACGCCCCCGCTTCAAATCTAGGAAAAGCTGGCGACGCCGAACCCAAAGTGAGCTGGAAACTCTGACAAACTACGTGAATATATAGCAAGCAAATGATACATCATTAACTACACTTCGCTAAGAAGATAAACTTGGTTGACTAATGCGCGCATTTCAATAATTTGCAGTTCGTCTCGTAGAAAAACGCAGCCGATTTACGATTATGTCGAAGTTGACGTCAGTCTACGTGAAAGTTGACAGCTCAACCCAGCATGCTAAGAAGATAGCTTGTCACAAATACAACTTATCATTACCTGATCATCATACCCAATCAAGTGTCTAACCAAAGATTGCTCATCCTGGAAACGCTGGTTCCTGACTCCAATAATGTAGGCACTCGTTAGTGGCCTCTGGTCTTGATTGTCTGAGGACAACAGGCTGCCATAATGCAAACCGGGCCGCAAGGGCAAGGGCAGCAGAGCCGTATCAATATATTTAGAACAGGCCTTGGTGCTTGAACGAATACTAGCAGAGCGCAAGACATTTTTCCACTTCATATCAATGAGATTCAGAAAGCAGGTAAGAGTATGAGTCACTATGAGCGATAATCATGGGCTTGGGCACGCTTTGTGAAATTAAACCGTCACATGGTTCAACCATATTTCCCAGGAATATTACTCAACGATGCATGCTTATTAGCTAACGCATCTCAACAGTGATAGTCGTCTTTAGAGCACATCAGCCCACGCTCCGTAAAATGCAGCCCCATCTTGATCAACGCCAATCGTTACTAAAAATACTATTATTTATCATTAGACAATCATTTTATTACACAAAACATTCACTTATACTGCACTTCGTTTGCCATTTAATGGAACGCACAATATGGAATAAGCATATCCTATGACAAAAATACAAAGCATGTAAATATAGCTGACTAGCTTCATCAGAAGAAACATCACACAGGCATTGACCGCCTCCTTCAGCCGCCGGCAGAGGGCCGCCGACTCCACTAACGCCGTCTCGACCAGCTAGCGCAGCGCACACCAGACTCGTCAGGCCGGTGGCCAGTGCCGCCGCAGCCGGACCAACCGGCAGTACTTCTCCACCAGCAGGCTCTCGGTGAGAGCGTACAGCCTTGCGCTCCTGGCCCACAGTCCAGTCGCAGCTCTGCTGGCGCTGTTTCACTTCGCGCAGCCGACGCTCACTAGCCTCACTAGCGCACGACACGTAGTCGGCGTACGCGCCGTCGGCGTATTCACGTGCCAACGCGCGATTCACGTGCCAACACGTGCATTTTGTCAGGATTCTGGGATACTTCTCAGTTGCCCACAGGCGACTGGTGTATACCTTAATTTCAAGAAGCAAGTACTGAATACAATGGGTAAATGTTTTTGTATATGAAAGCTCAAAATAAAGGTTGTCACGAAGTTTGATCAAAATCTGTACAGTAATCATTTAATACAAATATTAAAAATCGGTTGGCGAAACGTGAACCCAGAGGGCCCATGTTGAAGGCAATTATCTGCGCTACCTAGTATTTTGGGTGTGATCGGCAACACGACGAATTCGCCGTAATCACGACGAATTCGTCGGTGATTCGTCGGATGCCGAATATTTGCTCAGTTTGTGTTCGGCAACACGACGAATCTGCAAATGAGCGAATTCGCCCGACGAATTCGCTCTGTCGGAGCGCGAATTTCCAAACCAGTCGTCGGGAGGGCTAATTTCTTTTGCAGTGTGCCATAACGTCATCTGCAGTATTGCTGTATTGACTGCAGTGTTGCTGAGTACTGGCAAAGTTCAAAGTACCGTGATTTCTGAAAACAAGTAAAATAACCCCACAAACCAAGGCCCTATAACTACACAAACCATGCCACGGCGCAGCAGTGACAAAACTGGCGGATACTTGTGTTGCTACAGAACGCACGAGACAGCGAATTCGTCGGAGAGCGAATACGTTGGATTCGTCGGAGAGCGAATTCGTCGTGTTGCCGATCGTGTACCCTTTATCTACCGTGGCTTTTGCACTTTCTAGCTTTTGCGCTTTATCGTTTCCTCAAGCATTAACACATGTTTCACGTGACACACTTCGCTAGGGAGCTTCCGAGATGGGTGGAACTGCGACACAATCGGATTATCACATTACTTTTGTTTCGCCGCGATATTGTAATCCAAGATTAAGTTATCTTACATCAAACCCGCACTACATTGTAATTTTGACCTTTTTTTCTCACCCTTAATCAACTATACCTACTACTTATTTCCCACGCCGGTACCTGTCGCAACGGTGGCCGAGAGGTTATAGGCGCTGATCAAAATTGTATAATTATCCGAAGATTATCCGAATAAAATTATGGGTTCCAAGCCCTGTCAGGCGGCTTTTTCGCCGTATCACATTTGTTCTCTAATACAAGACGAGGCGAAGCACAAACGGCTGTAATTTTCCAGGAAAAACTTGCATACAAAACGTCAATAATCGTTGTTCCGCAGCACACAAAGCTTAATTGAATAGGTATGTATCAATATATGATCATGGTAAATACCTGTTGTGTGTACGGCAGATCTCAGTTAGATTCCAACAATCATACGAATATATAAGTATGCTTTGACATAGTGCATCTCACATCGGCGTAACACACTTCCGCGTCAAAAGGCATTGGAAATCGACCAAGTGCACCGTGTCAGCACTGGTCACTGGATTCAGACATAATGCAATGGAGCTGACAGCGTTCATCAGATATAGGCAAGTTTTAGTTGACTTAGGCAAGCGTCATTCAGTTTCTTTGACGGCAAAATTGCAATTTAGAAAGTTTTAACTATATTTTGTCCATTCCGTGTAGGTTTGCAATAGGTACCGTTTAGTTTAATCGGTTTTGCACCAGACCTTCCGCGGTACTTATTTGATCTACGTTGCGGAAAAAGTGACCAGAGTTGTGCAATCTCTTCGTTCACTGAAATGACGTTTAAATCACCTCCGCAAAATACACCGATGTGCATAACATTATATTTTCTTCCAAGTCAAAAAGGAAACAAAAATAACCAGATATCAAGTCAGAGAATCATGACAAATTGACAACAAATCGTGCACGACAGGTACTGTTACAACACATGCTCTAAAGACTTGTCACATGAGCATCCCATCACATATCACATGAGCTGATCGCACTCTCAGACTTGGTCATATTTGTCACAGATACAAATGAGCCGGCCATCATGCTACTGCGTCAGTGGTCATCACCCGGTCACTCCGCCCAGATGTCCACCTTTCTTGGTCGGTTGCCTCCTCTCCGTCCAACAGCAGTTTCACCAGTCCGGAGCCACTTCGCGACAACTGACCACGCCGTCGTCCTCCGAACACTCAGGTGCCGGGCTACGGCAACGTAGTTGCTTCCATCCCGGTATGCCTATATGATCCTCTCGCAGTCCTCTGCACAAACAGCACGGTGACGTCTCGGCATCTTGACGCTGAATAGCGTAGAAATGTTGACCTGACTTGAGGTTATTTTGTGTGCCGTGAACAGGCAATGCCAGACAGGAATTTGCTGCCTATAGGTCACACCACTGATCAACATACTGCCATTACATAATTACCCAAAGCAACAAGTAATTCATTTTTACTTTCGGGTTAATTCCCATGCATCTGTTTAAAATAAAGATAATATTTTTTCCACTAACTAAATACATTTAGTTAGTGGAATTAGTAGAATTAGTGGATTTAGTCATTGTCTAAATTAATTGAGAATTGGCAAAACAAAATGCAATGTAACGCACAGAGGTGCAAAAAGTGTGACGACTGTCACGAACACGAACACAAAAGTAAAATGTGTCACAATGACTCTCAGCATGATTTATATCTCCAACTTTCAAACATCTTTTAATAAGTGAGGCACAGTCAATGGTAGCATATTTTATTTGGAGAGAAAAAATAATGCCACAGTCACCTAAAATTCGTCTCGTACAACTTGACTCCACTGGGAGCCAGTGGCGGCGCGTCCAGTAATATTCGCATTATACGAATAAATGCTTTGGTCGTAATGTAGAACTACAGCAATGAGCAATGAGCAATGTATTGTTAACCCATTTCAACAAGGGTCACGGGGGACGTGTACCCCCCAGCTTTTATTGTTTTTAACATTAGGCCTGTAGGCGTTGAACGGAAATAATAAGATATTAGGAATCTGCCCCCCCCCCCCCAGCTTCACCCAGCGAATCGGGGTCGGCCGGATTCCACAACACCACGAGACGAGGTTTATCAAAGGAACAAAGCGATACAAATCGGGAGATGCTGGCTATTGTCGCTCTCCCATCCATTACAGCAGTGTAATATATGATACTTCCCATGAATGTTAACTCGAAAATCAATGTAAAAGCGTTCGAAAGCTTTCGACAATGACATTCGAAATTACCTCAGGTATTTTTTTTTGTTCAGGTCAATATTGAGGTCACCAAAGGTCATCAAAGGTCAGATTTTCCAGTTTTAGGATTTCGCTTCGAACACACCCAAATATATCGGGAACTATGATAGCTAGAAACAAATGGGGAAAACAATCGAAAACTCTTGAAAAATGTAATCGCGGAACATTGGTGTCCTCAGCTTTTAGCTCAGGACAATAGTTTACGCTCCAGAGGTCACTAAAGGTCACGAGGCCATTTTTCCAAAAAGTTGTTCGTGAATAAATTTGTATCGGTTAAACATAGAGCATTAATAACACCATCGTGTTTGTCTCGTCAAGGCGCTTCGGCACATATTAATGGTGATCTGGCTAGGCCAACTTCAAAACTTGACCTCAGGTCAAGGTCGTTTGGTGACCCAGGTAGGTCATGTTGCATATGTGGCGACGCAACTCAACGATGTAAACACGGAGGTGTCATTCGCACATCTCTATTTGTATTATGTCAAGCGTTATTGTCACACAAGTGCTGGTGACCTCAGATGACCTCAGCTGACCTTGCAGAGGTCACTCAGCAACAATTGCACCTGGGTCATCAATAATGAGGTAAAATAGCATGATTCTGATAGCATTGGCCTGGTCTAATGCATATTCTCTGAATAGGAAGCATTGGTATATTTTCCCATTAACTTATAATGGGTCACGAAATTGACCTGACCGTAGGTCCCCGATAAAACAAAATAAGAGATAAACGAATTGTATGTACTTATGACCTTATTAAATCCTGCAAGTTTCAAATCTCTGGGACAAAGACTGTAGCTCTGGCACGACCACAAACATTTGTTTGGTAAGGTCACTTGACGGGACCTGATCACCTGACCTGAGATGAGATGAGGTAAAAACTTTCACACAATGTGGGTAATTGATGTCCAAATAGTTGTATAAATTTAGCGGCGATGCTCGCCGCCGTTTTCCTTCTATTTCCGAAAAACCTCAGGGAAGATGGGGTCAAAATGACCCCCCACACCAAGGCGAGGGTTAAAATAAAATTTCCGTAGGGGTAGTTTACTTGGAATCACCAATTAAGGCATAAGGAAACATTTTTTTTTATAACTATAATTATGCGATACCTTTTGGGGATCCCCTCACATACTTCAGTAACGCACCTCCCCAGTTTATCGTAGTCTTGAGATACATATTATAATAATTAGTCAGCTGACGGTATGTTTTATTGCAGAGTGAAAAAACAAGTCGACCACTAAACCCCATCAGTCCATAGGCGTGGGAACAGGGGGGGGGGGGGGGGCATGGCCCCTCACATTTCAGTCATTTTGGGGGCTAAACTATTGTTTTTTGCTTGGTGAGAAAAGTTGTTGATGGTAAAAGGTTCGCCAAGACGAGAACAGTCCAAATCTGCAAATAAATATTCCATAGGGGGATTGGGGTTCTCCCAAAACGAGAGCGAAGTTTCACTGCCCCCCCCCCCCCCACACATTTTTTGTGACGTTCCTACGTCCCTGCCTATCACGCTCTCACTAACCCTCCGTTCCTGGCGGAGCGCAGGACTTGTAGGTATTGGAGACCGAAGGTCGACCGCGCAGCCACCACGCCACGACTGACCTTGCACGTCAATCACTGGCTCGCGAAATTATTCTGTGGCATTTTCACTGCAATAAAATATACCGCCAGCTGACTAACTTTCCTTCTAATAGGTACCTCAGGACTACGATAAACTGGGGAGGTGTGTTACTGAAGTAACCCGCCCCCGAATCTAGGGCCTTGCCCCCCCCCCCCCCCACACACACATACACACCAACATGTTCGTCATTTTGGACCCGCCCTAGAAAATGAGTCAGAATTAAAGACACACCCCTTGACTCAGCCTTACCTGTTGCATCACCACCAGCCTGTGTAGAACAGAACTTGTCCCGGAATGGATTGCGCACTCGCGGTTTCTTGCCGAATTCCGATAAGCGCTCAGCATGTTTTCTTTTGATGTCCTGCTTTAAATACTGTGGTTTTCCTTTCCAAGGACCAGAACTAGCGTCCACATCACAATAACCACAAATTACTGTTTCACGGGAACCTATTGTGATTATCAACAATTAATTTTAACTTAAAGAACGGCCATACAACATCGCCCAGACGCACTTCAACGCACCGGATGAAAGCGTTCTGTTATAAACAAACCACCAAGCAGAAGATTTCCTTGGCAGCTCAGCGGGAAACCCCACATGAAGGAAATTTTGCATGTCTGAAGTGTCACCTTCATGTAATTGTCACATCCAAAGTTTGCGCACTTTGTCACTGTCACAGTGGTGAAGGAATAGGCCCACTGACCGTGTGGGTAAGATTTTGTAGCGCCCAGCATCTAGTTTTGGCAAAGTTTTGGCACCGTAGGGAATTCTTTTACCATTCGTGAAGCTGGGATTGAATATATCCTGACGCCAAAATACTTAGTTTTCACCAAAATTCCTAGTCACAAAATTTTCTGAAGAGTAACTATATCTAACTATACAAATTGACCTAATCACCACATTTTCTGAAGAGGAACCATATTCTTATCTGATCACTTTTGTATTGAAATTTGTCACAAAATCCCATCGTTTTTCCAAAACTGCCACCTTCGCACGTGGGCAAGTGCGTAAGATTATGCAGCTCTGGTAACGCAACTTAATGTCCATGCCGATATTGAATGACCCTGCCGATGTCCATTGACGCCGTTCGAAGATGAACAGATGCTATTCTTATTTAATGAAATGTGTCGAAGTGTTAAAAGGGTGTCTAAATTTGAGTGTGCCTGACGATATGACTTGCCCTATGCCACGTGCAGATGAACAGATGCCGATTCGCATTAAGAAAAGGTGTATAAAGGGAAGTAATATAGAGCCCAGATAACTCAAATGCACAGTAAAGACACTTGTGCCTTAACATAATATTACCTTCTGAGTGGAGACGCAAACACTTTGTGAAACAACAAGCTGTTTTACACGCACATAATACAGATACAAATATTGCACTTCCAGCTCTTGCAGTGCCCATATGTTACAGCTACTCAGCATTATACTCAGTATTATACTCAGTATTATAGTCAGTATTATACTCAGTATTATACTCAGTATTATACTCAGTATTATACTCAGTATTATACTCAGTATTATACTCAGTATTATACTCAATATTATACTCAGTATTATACTCAGTATTATACTCAGTATTATACTCAGTGTTATACTCAGTATTATACTCAGTATTATACTCAGTATTATACTCAGTATTATACTCAGTATTATACTCAGTATTATACTCAGTATTATACTCAGTATTATACTCAGTAATATACTCAGTATTATACTTAGTATTATATTCAGTATTATACTCAGTATTATACTTAGTATTATACTCAGTAATATACTCAGTATTATACTCAGTATTATACTCAATATTATACTCAGTATTATACTCAGTATTATACTCAGTATTATACTCAGTATTATACTCAGAAATATACTCAGTATTATACTCAGTATTATACTCAGTATTATACTAAGTATTATACTCAGTATTATACTCAGTATTATACTCAGTAATATACTCAGTATTATACTCAGTATTATACTCAGTATTATACTTAGTATTATACTCAGTAATATACTCAGTATTATACTCAGTATTATACTCAGTATTATACTCAGTATTATACTCAGTATTATACTCAGTATTATACTCAGTATTATACTCAGTATTATACTCAGTATTATACTCAGTATTATACTCAGTATTATACTCAGTATTATACTCAGTATTATACTCAGTATTATACTCAGTAATATACTCAGTATTATACTCAGTATTATACTCAGAAATATACTCAGTATTATAATCAGTATTATACTCAGTATTATACTCAGTAATATACTCAGTATTATACTTAGTATTATACTCAGTATTATACTCAGTATTATACTTAGTATTATACTCAGTATCATACTCAATATTATACTCAGTATTATACTCAGTAATATACTCAGTATTATACTCAGTATTATACTCAGTATTATACTCAGTATTATACTCAGTAATATACTCAGTATTATACTCAGTATTATACTCAGTATTATACTTAGTATTATACTCAGTAATATACTCAGTATTATACTCAGTATTATACTCAGTATTATACTCAGTATTATACTCAGTATTATACTCAGTATTATACTCAGTATTATACTCAGTATTATACTCAGTATTATACTCAGTATTATACTCAGTATTATACTCAGTATTATACTCAGTATTATACTCAGTATTATACTCAGTAATATACTCAGTATTATACTCAGTATTATACTCAGTATTATACTCAGTATTATACTCAGTATTATACTCAGTATTATACTCAGTACTATACTCAGTATTATACTCAGTATTATACTCAGTATTATACTCAGTATTATACTCAGTATTATACTCAGTATTATACTCAGAATTATACTCAGTATTATACTCAGTATTATACTCAGTATTATACTCAGTATTATATTCAGTATTATACTCAGTATTATACTCAGTATTATACTCAGTATTATACTCATAATTATACTCAGTAATATACTCAGTATTATACTCAGTATTATACTCAGTATTATACTCAGTATTATACTCAGTATTATACTCAGTATTATATTCAGTATTATACTCAGTATTATACTCATAATTATACTCAGTAATATACTCAGTATTATACTCGACAGACGATCCAAACTTCTCAGAAACAGTCATTAGTCATTATATATACGGAGCCAATCACTTACCGGACGCACCAGGGACGCACGCCGCACTATGTCGAGAATCGACAGAGGGTGAGACACTCTGGTCTCACCAGCCACCGGACGGCTGTCGGATCAGACTCCCTATAGCATGTCTGCCTTCCGGTCTGTGTTGTTCCGGGTGTTGTCTTGACCTCCGGGTGACCCTCACCCTTACAGCGAACGGTCTCCGCCTGAGTCTCAAGAAGACGACGCCGGGTTGGGCCGCTGCCTCGACCGTCACGACCTCCTGCCCCCTACAATATCCGCGACCTGGCTGCGGATTCCGGGACAGATTGCCTGGATGACGCGATATTGCTGTCGGCAATGCCTTATCGTCACGTTATTGATTTGGAAATTCTTCGTGACATTCAGTGGGTGGTGAAAATATTCAACAATGCGGGAAGGGAATGTTTGCCGGAGACTCAGGAATGCGGGAAGAAAATGTTTGACGGAGACTAACGCATGCCTTACGTACAAGAGCACAACGCACCTCATGAGTGTTGCCGAACTTTAGCGTTTCCCTAACCTAGCTCAAAATCGTTAAAAAATGAGAAACATGTTTACATGTTTTTCAGAGTTTGAAGATTTCCACTGGGCCGTCGCTCGGAAAGTGGGAGGAGCTTGTATGTGTGTCCGTGTGTCTGTCCGGCGGAGCATATTGGCACGTGGAGCCAAACGGCCGGGCTGATTTCGACGCGGGTGGCACCGTTCGATGCGACAAAATGGCGGACATATTCTGGTACTAGTTGCGGGTCGATTGGTGCCACGTGGCACGTGCTACGTGCCGCCACGTGGGCCTCTGGAAACAAAACTTTAGCCACCTTTACAGGTCAGACGGTTGGTGACACAGACTTGATACTCGCAGGTCACGTGCCCGGTACAGCGGAAGCAATTCCAGTGGGGTCGCCGACCCCGAGGGGGCAAAAATAAACCCCAAGGGGGTAAAACCAAATTACGATTTTGACCCCAAGGCAATGCCACGATCGCATTGCCGGCCACTAGTGGTTAACATCCCTACCCTAGCAACTAGCCTCTCTACCCTAGCAACTAGCCTCTCTACCCTAGCAACTAGCCTCTCTACCCTAGCAACTAGCCTCTCTACCCTAGCAACTAGCCTCTCTACCCTAGCAACTAGCCTCTCTACCCTAGCAACTAGCCTCTCTACCCTGGCGGCTAGCCTTTCTACCCTGGTGGGTAGCTTCTCTACCGTAGCGGCTATCCACTCGGATATTCTACGATTGTCCGACTCTAGCCTCGTTGTCGGGCGCCGCAGACCATGAACACGAACCGTACACAGTACACTCCATGCACGGTCGCGGCAAATGCTCTGGGAGTGGCCTGCGCCGTACTCGGGGACCCCGGGCTCCCCGAGGGTCCGGCGTCCCCACACGCCGTCTGCAATTCAATTACTGCCAGGCCGTGGCGAAAGTCGTGCCATCAGCGACGAGTCCCAGTGCTGGCCAGACGTGACCCCCCTCGGGCACAGGAGGGCAGGGGGCAGCGAACAGTGACGTTCAAGGTCGCATGAGAGGAGGCTTGGGGTCATTGGGGATGGCGTGGTATTTCTGCTGGTGTTAGCGAGGTCTGGAGACAAGATCGATCAGATTAACAACAAGGGCTATGTCTTTATCGTTGTTAAGAACGGCATATCCACCTACATTGAGGACCATTAAACAATGACGGGAAAATAGCATGTTTTGTGTGCGGATATGGCGCATGATCTGGTGCCTTTTGCTGTTTCAAATGTATTCAGAACTGCCAGGGCCGGCGCCACATATTTTCGGTTGGGGGGGGGGGGGGGGGGGGGGGGAGGGGCAGCTTTTCCAGAAAAAGGGCCTAGGCCAAAAGGGCCCTTGGCCAAAAGGGCCCACCCAGCCTGCAATATTATGTAATATATATCTAATATCATTTCCGTCTTTCTCGTTCCCGCACGGATTACCATTTATTTATGATCAAACTTGAACACTTTAAATAGAGCATCACAACCTTTATTTTCAAGTGGAATTTTGGCGTCACAAAGTTGGATGTTTTACTCAATGTGACTAAGTTATCAACAACAAAACGGATGAAAAGGCACGTTACTAGGATGTAAAATGAAGTATCACAGGAATGGCATAGGCCATACCAACTTTTAGGAGCTGGAGTTATCAAACTGCCATATCAACTTTGGAACCAGCGACACCAATTAGAAATCAGCTATACCAACTTGGAATATTTTGCTTAAGTTCAAGACCTGGAACTCAGAGGTCTATAAATGGTCTATAAATCTGTCATGACGAATCTAGGGCAATTTTTGTCGCACGCTTCTAACTCATCTCCTATGGAGATGACTCCATCTCCTCCATCTCCATCTCCTATGACAGACAGACAGACAGATCTACTCCATCTCCTATGCGGAATTCCAAAACACAGCTCGAATGCTCTTCAAAAATCATGTCGAAACTATTTCGGTCGTTATTTGGCTTGGTCCATATTGAGGTCACCAGAGGTCATCAAAGGTCACATTTTACAAGTATAGGACTTTGTTCCTGAAACTCCCAAATATCTTGGGAACTATGATAGCTAGGAACAAACAGAAAAAAAACAATAGAAAGCTCATGAAAATCCAATACCCATATGTATTCCCCAATTTTAGCTCAAGTCAATAGTTTAGGCTCCAGAGGTCACCATATGTCACAATGGCATTTTCTTCCAAAAGGGTTTTGGTGAATAACTTCTTATCAGTTAAACATAGCGCAACAATTTTAACACAATCGTATTTCAGTCTCGTCAAGACGCTTCGCAATATATTAATGGTGACCGGGTTAGGTCAACTTCAAAATTTGACCTCAGTTGTCACTTGTCACTGGTTCAGTCCCTGGTTCAGTTTTACTGGTTCAGTTGTCACTGGTTCAGTTGTCACTAGTTCGGTTGACCGTGTACCGTTAAAACGTGTGAGAAATTGCTCAAAATGCATTTCCTGGCAAACTTGCAGATCATATCATCAGTTGAATTATATACCTACACCCAGTGGCGGCGCCACCGGGGTGGGGTGTGGGGGGGGGGGGGGGGCGGGGGGACGTGTCCCCCCAACATTTTTGGATTTTAACATTACGCCTATGGGCGTTGCAAGGAAAGAATCGACTTCAAAATGCCAACGTCCCCCCCCCCCCCAACTTTCGGAAGGTGACGCCGCCCTTGCCTACACCACACATCAATAACCACTATGCAATGTATACCACTGAACAGCCTTGGAATTTGGGCCATTTTCTGGACTTTTTGGGTCTAAGGAATTTTGCTCTCTTCATATTTGTTCAGGAAATTTTCTCTATTTTCGCCTGATCTTACCGACATTGTAGTTAAAATATAATTCAATTTTCCTCACAAGGATTTAATATCTATTACAAATCAGGATATTTACTTTCCAAGTAAAATAATTACAACAAAAATGAAAATCTTAACTTGCCTGGTAATACAATTTTACTCTCCACTTATGGATTTTTACTCTCCGGGACCAGGTCATGAAATGAAAAATAAACACTGCCACTGAAACACCAAGAACAGTTACTTTATTCCACTGCCATGGACAACCAAAAACAACACACCACAGCAAAACAAGAATTAGTGAACAGATGATGATTGGCGGTATTTCCAGCCATGTATCACCCATAACTCGACCATGTTAAATCACAGGGATGTGGTGTATTTCAAAGATTCAGTTTTACATCTCATCAATTATCTTTGTATGAAGACAAACAATTCAAAATATAGACATACAGTTTAGTACTTAACCCTCACCAGTGCAGCATCCGATACCTACGTTATCATGTGCCCAGGGGGGTTGGTACGACCCCCCTTTCAGCAAGATTTATCTCAAAGGCTGCAAAATACAGGGGCTGAAATCTAGTGAGAAACACATTTTAGTGTATGTTTAACTGGCCTGGGACAACATCCATAAATAGTTTTTTCATACTCTGGTCCAGACCAATGCAAGCTACCTACAAAACTGGTTCTACGCTCAGATTATGGCTACTGTCGTCAATTTTGGCATTTTTTAAAATTTTGCAAGGATGATTCTGTGGTAAATCTATTTTATGGTTGCAAAATCAGTCCCTAATATAAGAAGAGTAGTCAGCTGACAGTAATATTATGACAGACTGACAAGTGGGTTATCTTTGACTGTAGGGGGGGGGGGGGGGGGGGGGTCCGGGTGGTGACAGCCCCCTGTAGGTTCTGTAGCGCAGCGAGCAAATGTGAGCAGAGCGTTCTAACTTCTAAACGTGGGTCCCTCTCCCTGCAACCGTAACCGTAATTGCTGTCAGGTTGGATTGTGTATCGTTTTTGGTGACGTCATAGCTTTGGTATTACTGGTACACTTTTCTTTATGTCATAATCATAGGCGTACACAATGGGGGGGGGGGGGGCGGCGCCTCGAAAGGGCCCCTTCCCGAGCGTTGAAAAGGCCCCTTCCCAAGCGTTGAAAGGCCCCCCCCAAAAAAAAATGCATGAAAAGGCACGTTACAAGGCTGGAAAATGCAGTATGGCAGGTATGGCATGGGCCATACCAACGTTTAGGAGCTGGAGTTAGCAAACTGCCACATCAACTTTGGAACCAGCGACACGAATTTGGAATCAGCTATACCAACTTGGAATATTTTTTTAAGCTCAAGACCTGGAACTCTTACACAAATTGCGCCGCGGATCGGCGCGAAAATTTTGAGTATTATGCCCTGGGTTGCTTTCTCATCAATGCGTCGCATTGCGTATGGTGCGGACCTCTAAAATTGCCATATTGTGCGTTTAAAAGTGAGGGGGAAAAGTGCTAAAGTCAACTATTTTGCCCAATAATATAGGAAAGTAGCAACATAACACATAAATGCGCCGAGAAACTGACGATTTTTTTCCTAACCCGCATATAATTGAATTTGTAGTTAAATTGCGCCGCGGAGCGGTGCGAAAATTTTGAGTTTTATTCCCTGTACAACTGTATTCTTACTGTTGAAAGGCCCAAGGTCCTTCAGATCGTCCAGGGGCCTCTCTGACCTTTTCTACACCCTTCCGACCTGTTCAGGGACTCATCTGGGATCCGCGAAGCGAAAAGACATGATGTGGAGTGGGTGATATATATAATACAAAGAGGGCTTATTCTACAGGAAAAAATAAAATCGGATCTTTCGGGTATATTGTAGCACCTTGACGAAGGGTGTTACAATATACCCGAAAGCTCCGCTTTTAATATTTGTATTGTGGAGCAAGTCCTCTTTGTATTTAATCTTCATCTGGGATCTCTACGTGCTTTGACCCTTCCGGTCTCACCAGAGACTCCTCTGACCTTCCAAGAAGCCCCTCTTGTGTGTCAAGAGGCCCATTCGGTCTGTTCAGAGGTCCTTCCGACCTGGCCAGGGACTGCACTGGCTGCTTTGTCGCCCTGCCGACATGCTCAGGGGCAGGGGCGGCGGATTGCGGGGCGCAGGGTACCCAAAATCCTCCCCCCTCAAATGAAAACTCTGGGGAGGGGAAGGGTCATGTTGCCCCCATGATTTTCGACTGGGGGAAATTTTGGGTACCCTGCCCCCGCAATCCGCCGCCCCTGCTCAGGGGCTCCTCCAACCTGCCCAGGGGCTCCTCCAGTCTGGCTAGGAACTCATCCGGCATGTTCAAGGGGCCTTCCGACCGGCCCAGGGACCCTTTCGGTCTAGCCAGGGCCCCTCTGACTTGCACAGGAGCCCCTCCGATCGGCCCAGCGACTCTTTTGGTCGGCCTGCGCTGGCTGCTTTGTCGCCCTGCCGACATGCTCAAGGGACCCTCCGACCTGCCCTGGAGCCCCTCCGTGCTGGCCAGGGGCCACTTCGGCATGTTCAGGGGCCCTTCATACCCGCCCAGGGGTCCTTTCGGTCTGGTCAGGGGCCCCTCCGATCTGCGCAGGGGCCCTTTTAACTTTCCAGGGGCCCTCTGGTCTCTCCAGGGGCCATTTAACCTTCTAAGGGGCCCTTCTGACCTAGCAAGGGACTGCGCTGCTGCTTTTTCGCCTTGCGACATGCTCCGAGGGCCCTCCGACCTGCCCTGGGGCCCCTCCGTGCTGGCTAGGGGCTCATTCGGCATGTTCAGGGACCCGTCTGACCCACCTAGGGCCCTTTCGGTCTGGTCAGGGCCCCTCTGACCTGCACAGGGGCCCTCTTAACTTCCCAGGGGTCCTCCAACCTGCTCAGGGGCCCTTATGACCTGGCAAAGGACTGCGCTGGCCGCTTTGTCGCCCTGTCGACATGCTCAGGGGCCTCTCAACCTGCCCAGGGGCCATCTGTGCTGGATTGGGGGCCCATTCGACGTGTTCAGGGGGCCCATTCGACGTGCTCAGGGGGCCCTCTGACCCGCTCAGGGGCCCTTTCAGTCTGTCCAGGGGCCCCTCTGACATGCACAGGGCTCTTTTGAACGTCCAAGGGGCCCTCTGGTCTTTCAGAGAGGGCCGTGGTGCCCCTAAAGGGCCTCTGAAGTCCTCTAAACTCTCTAAAGGTCACGTTTCGTGTAGTAAAGAGCTTATGATACCGCGCTTCGCGCGGTCTCGTCGACCCTTTTCGGCGCGCTGCGCGCGCCGAAAAGGGCCCTCGCGCGCCAAAAAGGGCCCTCCTGGCCTCCAGGGGGGGGGGGGGGGGGGGGGGGGACGCCCCCGCCGCCCTCCCCTTGGCTACGTGCCTGCCCTTGCCCATGGGGAATTTCCTTCCTGCCAATATCCTGACTATGTGCCATCATTCACCTCATCAGCGCATCCTTGCCCTGGCTTTCTGAATCTCTCAAACATTGGGTGGGCCAACATTGTCCGTTATACACATTTACATCCCTCGACCCTCGTACCTACATCTCACTTTATCTCTTGATAGTTGAACCATATTCTAAACGAAAGAAATTCAATCCGACCACCAGCATAAATTCAATCCACTTCGGAAAGCCACAATTTAATCCCGTCGTCAAATTCAAAAGCCATGGAATGTTGATGACGGTGTAAGTTGTGTGTGGTGGGCCTTGGTGCTGCCAATTTCAAACTGAGTTTACCATTCACTACTTTTTTGGCGTACTATTTCCCAGGATCCCAGGATCACAGTACATTTCTGCTCCCGAAATCCCAATGCTGGGGCTGATTTCCCAAGTTCCCGTCAAATTTCACAAGGTTCTCATGGGACAGTCAATTTCGCTACCGGCTTGCTACCACTCGTTATAACGCAAGTCAATGAGCCGGGCTGTCGCGCGCTACCAGCAGCGAAAAACCCATAGTGCATATGAAAAACTTTCAGTGTATACACATAAGAACCGATCTCCCCAAAGAAACGCGGCTGCTAATTAACTATGCCCTTAAGTCTGTACGATCCAGAAAACCGCTCGTTGATATTTTTGCTTGCAAGCATACCTATGTGTTGTATTGTGGGTGAAATCAATGAAGCATATAGTTTGTTGCGTGATAATTAATTCGGTTGTGGGACGTCAAAATGTCGTGATGGCCTGGATTGAATGGATATCTTCCCCCCCTAAACTCCGGACGCGGGAGGGAAACGGCGGGAAGAGGCAGCTTTCAATTTTCTCGAAATTAAACATGGATCATTTGGCAGTTGACTTGAAAGAAATTACAAAAATATATCCATTTATCCCTTTAAATTTGTAAGACTTCAGGTGTTCCTATACCTCCTGCTCCACCGTGATCGCGCCCATGCAGTGGCGTACCCAGGATTCACTCCAGGGGGGTAATTTTTGCTGAAGGGGGCATAAAGTACCTCACAAAAAAACTTACCGGATTTAGCCCACTATATCTTTAGAGGGGCTTGCATATTTTCAAATGTTTTCCCATTAAACAAAAATCATTATTTTTTTCTACCAAAGGGGGCACGTACGAATCTTCAGGGGGGGGGGAGCAATTGCCCCGTCCCCCCTTGTGTACGCCTATGTCAGTGATGGACAAGAGCTCCGCCACGTTCCGAAAATGGGGGGGGGGGGGGCATTCGGATGTCGATTCTTTCCATGCAACGCCCATAGGCGTAATGTTAAAAGTCCCCCAAAAAATTGGGACACGCCCCCCCCTGTAGAGGAGGCCCTTGTGATGGAGCGAAAGGAGGCGAAGTAGGGCGGATCCAAAGTCTAGGAAAGGGTGGCTTAAAAGGCGCAAAAAACAATGTTCAGACCAATCTAACCTATCGCAAAACTACCTTTAAAACATACTTGAGACCATTTTCCTCAGGCTTTAACAAAAATCGCCCAAGTCACATTTTTTTCTACTGAAACTTTCACGTATTTGTTTCTCACGAAGCATGAGACGCACAACCAAGTGCAACGAACGAGGTCCATTCTCTTGCTCGGTTCGGCCGGGTTCTGATCCTCCGACAACGGCATAAACTTCCCAAAGCCCAATATTTGTCGCTTCACTGACAACAATCTGTAAAATCTGTCGCCAACGCTAGCTACCAAGTTACCGAAAAAATAGTCCTCTGCTGGAACTCTTAAACAAATTGCGCCACGGAGCGGCGGGCAAATTTTGAGTCTTATGCCCTGGATATGCATTCCCATCAATGCGTGGCATTGCGTATGGTGCGGACCTCTAAAAATGCTATTGTGCGTTTACAAGTGCGGTAAAAGGTGCTAAAGTGAACTATTTTGCCCAATTATATAGGAAAGTAGTAACATAACACATACATGTGCCGATAAACGGCCCTATTTTTTAACCCGCATATAATTTAATTTGTAGTTAAATTGCACCGCGGAGCGGCGCGATTTTTTTGGTTTTATTTTCTGGACAACTGCATTTTTACTGTTGAAAGGCTCAGGGGGACCCTGAAGGGACTTCAGATCGTCTAGGGCCCCTCCGACCTTTTCAATGCCCTTCCAACCTGTTCAGGGACTCATCTGGGATCCGCGAGAAGAGATGATGTGGAGTGGGTGATATATATTAAATACGAAGAGGGCTTACTTTACAAGACAAAATAAAATCGGAGCTTTCGGGAATATTGTAACACCCTGACGAAGGGTGTTACAATATACCCGAAAGCTCCGATTTTAATATTTTTATTTTGGAATAAGTTCTCTTTGTATTTCATCTTCATCTGGGATCTCTACCTACTTTTGGCTCTTCCGGTCTCACCATGGACTCCTCTGACCTTCCAAGAAGCCCCTCTTGCGTGTCAAGGGGTCCATTCGGCCTGTTCAGAGGTCCTACCGACCTGGTCAGGGACTGCACTTGCAGCTTTGTCGCCCTGCCGACATGCTCAGGGGCCCCTCCGACATGCACAGGGGCCAGGCACGTAGCCAGGATTTCGTCCAGGGGGGGGGGGGGGGGGGGGGGGGCGTGGCCTCGAAAGGGCCCCTTCCTCAGCGTTGAAAGGGCCCCTTCCCAAGCGTTGAAAAGGCCAATCGTTTTGATTGGCCTTTTCAACGCTTGGGAAGGGGCCCTTTCAACGCTCGGGAAGGGGCCCTTTCGAGGCGACGCCCCCCCCCACCTGGACAAAATCCTGGCAACGTGCCTGGCCCCCGTGCATGTCGGAGGGGCCCCTGAGCATGTCGGCAGGGCGACAAAGCTGCCAGTGCAGTCCCTGGCCAGGTCGGTAGGACCTCTGAACAGGCCGAATGGCCCCTTGACACACAAGAGGGGCTTCTCGGAAGGTCAGAGGAGTCCATGGTCAGACCGGAAGAGCCAAAAGTACGTAGAGATCCCAGATGAAGATGAAATACAAGAGGACAAAGAGGATGAAAAAGCACGTTACAAGGATGGAAAATGCAGTATGACAGGTATGGCATGTGCCAAATGCGCCGATAAATGGGTCTATTTTTTATAACCCGCATATAATTTAAATTTTGAGTTTTATTCCCTGGACAACTGCATTCTTACTGTTGAAAGGCCCAGGGTCTCTTCAGATCGTCTAGGGCCCCTCCGACCTTTTCAACGCCCTTCCGACCTGTTCGTGTTCAGGGACTCATCTGGGACCCGCGAAGCGAAAAGACATGATGTGGAGTGGGTGATATATATAAAATACAAAGAGGGCTTTCTCTACTAGAACAAATAATATCAGAGCTTTCTGGTATATTGTAACACTCTGACGAAGGGTGTTACAATATACCCGAAAGCTCCGCTTTTAATATTTTTCTTGTGGAGTAAGTCCTCTTTGTATTTAATCTCCATCTGGGATCTCTACGTGCTTTTGGTCCTTCCGGTCTGACCAGAGACTCCTCTGACCTTCCAAGAAGCCCCTCTTGTGTGTCAATGGGCCTACTCAGCCTGTCCAGAGGTCCTTCCGACCTGGCCAAGGACTGCACTGGCTGCTTTGTCGCCCTGCCGCCATGCTCAGGGGCCCCTCCAACCTGCCCAGAGGCCACTCCAGTCTGGCTAGGAACTCATCTGGCATGTTCAAGGGCCCTTCCGACCGGCCCAGGGACCCTTTCGGTCTAGCCAGGGGCCCCTCTGACTTGCCCACGAGCCCATCCGATCTGCCCAGCGACTCTTCTGGTCGGACTACGCTGGCTGCCCCTCCAACGCTCAGGGGCCCTTATCACCTGGCAAGGGACTGCGCTGACCGCTTTGTCGCCCTGCCGACATGCTCATGGGTCTCTCGACCTGCCCAGGGGCCCCTCTGTGCAGACTAGGGGCCTATTCGACGTGTTCATCAGGGGGCCCTCTGGCCCGCTCAGTGACCCTTTCGGTCTGGTCAGGGGCCTATCTGACATGCACAGGGCTCTTTTGAACGTCCAAGGAGCCCTCTGGTCTTTCAGAGAGGGCACTGGTGGCCCTAAAGGACCTCTGCAGTGCTCTAAACTCTCCAAAGACCACGACTTCGCGTGGTAAAGAGCCCATGATACCGCGCTTGCCCATGATGCTATTACCAATGTTCTACACATATGTCATGTGCCCAGAACAAATATATACTGTAAATATTTCAGACCTATGGGTTGGTTTAGGGATGGTGCCCGGGCATCGTGCTGTCACTAACTACAGGAAGTGCTGTCTGAACCATTTCGCACAGTAATCCGTTTTACAGTTTCTGAGCTTCATTCATACCGACAGAAATGGGAAGCTGGTTTTAAATACTATATATTCAATGCATGTGAATTTAGCTCATGCCCAATTTGACGAATATAATGCTTTAAACGGGCAGGGCTTTATAAGGTTTTGAGTCATTTAATTTAATTTCAAAGCATCATTTCTGAAAGTGGCACTTACATGAACATTGAACAATAGAACCCTGGCTGCTGAAATATAATTTACGTATATCCTATAAGTGATCATGGGCGATCATGGTCGACCTTCGCCCACGCCGCCTCGCGTTTTGCAGCGGCTCCCGTTCGCGAAGCGGACGGGAGCCGCCAACGGCCGGGCGTGCGAGCCGTCGAACAGCGGGGCTGGCGCCCCGCACGACCGGCCCTGCAGCATATGCTGAGGGCCGGTCCCGGGTTAGCCCGGGTGGGGAAAGGGCGGGACCCTATCATATTCTTCTTCTTTTCCATTTATTGAGACACGACCAATATTCACATTCCTCACAGCGCACAAGGACCGTCTTGTATGCCTCACCTATACCTATGATAACTGTCTGCCATACACCGACTCATTTGCATCTGTACTACCACAGACCTAAATGTCCAACGGGAAAACATCGCGTCGCTGCATCATCGCGTGACATCATAACATGAAACATCGCATGTGTGCGCGACGGCCATACAGGCACTAACTATACTATACATCAGTGGCCAAAGGGTTCAGACACTAGTATGTACGCATACAAGTTTGAATTCGCCGCGGTCGGAGATTCGCCGCGCGGCTCCAGGCCTGACTTGGCTTCATCTCAAGTATGCCCACCTTTCGGCCCTCTTTCGTGGCGTGTCACGTGTCTCGTGAGTGCAGCAGTTAATTTCTGAACTGTGGCATATCGGCTGCTACTTTCAACATAGCTTGGTATCACTAGCCCATGGCCACATTAGATGTTTACAGTTTTAACTAATGTTGAGATGTGGCGGTCCCTTTATTTTCAGCAGCGCTCATAACAGTCGCTTCATTTCCTCACACGGCTATCTCCGGAGTTTTCCGGGCAACAAATCTAACCAGCACATCTATACTTCCCGATAGGCCCTGGCCGGGTCGAAGTCGTTTCCGTCCAAATAGAGCGCCGTATAATTCGCCGGAGCGACGGCCCCTACGGACATTCAGTGCCCACAAAGCGCTAAAGGCGGAGGCGGCGGCGGCGGCGGCGGCGGCGGCGGTACCCGTCTGTACCACCCCCGGGCCGGGCGGTACACATCTGTACCACCCGGCCCCGCCCGCCGCCGCCACCACCCGTCTATAACGGAGATTGGTGGGCTGAAGGGGGCGCCTCCAATTCGAACCGATATGGGGCTGATACAGTTCGTCCCGTGGTTGTCCGGAGCCGCCTAGACGTGCCGACCCCGCCGCCGCCGCGGCGCCAGCTCGGAGACAGATGTGTCGGCTGCAGCCGGCGGACGTTTCAGTCACGCTGGCGACGCGTGGCAGGAAGTAATGCGTTTCCGGGGCGCATCAGTGAGCCATGCTCCGGCCCCAGGGCCGTTGCTCCCGCTTGCGTGCTCGGGGAGGTCGCTGGGAGACTTGAGATGCATTGCGGCGGGCTCATTTCAATCTTGGGTGCGCTGAATCCGTCTGGTCGGATCGAATTCGTTCGTGGTACGGCGGGCTCGTCGGCAACTTTGATGTGTCCCAGAGGAAATGAGAGATGACGGCACGTGATGGCAATGAATGGTTTGCGCGAATTGATCTTTGCTTAAAGACATTACAGACATAAAAGAAAAGTGGAACAAAAAACCTCTCGGGACCATCTGAGGTTGCACCCCCCCCCCTCCCTCCACCAGTCTCGCCCCTTCAAATCACCTTACTCTACCTGCCTAAAATAAGCCTAATCCCACGAGTATTTATGAACTAATCCCTTCTCTGTAAATCATTTATATAATATAATTTTGAAGGAAGCAAGTGTCACTGCAGCAGCGACATCTCCTGGTAGCTTATTACAATGTCTTACAACCCTTCTACTGAAAAATAACTCGTATCCTAGTCCTAGTTTGTTTCATAATGATCATGATTATATAATAATAATGATTTGTTTCATGCTGATGACCTCTAGGCTCTACCTCGATTTGCCCTATTGAACTCAATCATTCCCTTTAAATATCCAGAATGCTGACCATTTACAAATTTTAAGACTTCAATTAGATCTCTTCTTAGCCTTATATATAAGTGAAACATACCCATTTTCTTTAATCTCTCTTCATAAGGTAAACTACCGAGACAGTTAACCAATTTTGTTGCACTTTTTGAACTTTTTCTAACAACCAGCAATCTTTCTCATATGTTGGAGTCCAGGCTTGCACACAATACTCCAAATGTGGTCTAACGTATGCACATTACAGTTTTGTTGTTATTACCTTTTCACTTTTGTAGGAAACGTTTTGTTAATGGCCCCTAGCATTCTAAGTGCCCTTTTCATAGCTTCTACGACCTGAGGCCAATTTCACAAAGGAAACAAAATTGTAATTACAAATAATTTCTTTGTTATTACAAATCATTTTTACACATGTTTGTAGTTTGGATTTCACAAAACCCCAGGGCAGTAAATCTCAATTTACTATTTACAAACTAGTTTACAAAGATATTGTTTGTAAAAATGTTTGCAATTGCACATGTTCTATTTCTCAAAAGTTGACGGAAGTGAGGAAATGTTTGCAATTACAAACTTGTAATTCCAGTGGGTTAGGGGTTCTGAATTTCAGAAACTGCATTGATAGTTTACATTGTTTGACTGTTAAGGTTATTTTCTTGGTGAGGTTGTTACATTGCCGAGGTTGTTAGGGTAATGGTTTAGTTATACATAGGTATAGCTGCCCCCAAAAAGTTATTTCCCGAGAGACTCGAACAGGGATCTCCAGCTTTGAAGTCCAGTCACAGTACACCTTACCGATTGCGCTGTGAGAGGGCGCCTCCGCGCGGAGAAAGCGCATGGCGATAGCATTGCAGCGGTCAACGATGTCTTGTGCAATGTGCAGTGAACCTTCACCCTTTACGACGTAGGAAATCGGCTAGGTTAGGTGAAAAAATGGTCGAGAAATTCAACTATCTTTCTTTTAAGAGTAGTCCTGTTGTTTTGCTCCGCCACCCGGTTAATGGCCAAATTCTGTTTACTCTAATTGCTTACCAATATGTATTTTTACGATCAGAGTTTGCATTCCGATGAAATGTTAATTAAACGATAATTCTCCCCATAACTAATTTTATATTGAATAAAAAAATACACCACAATGTAAATATTTGTTAAATTAATTTGTTAACAATCAAATTATTTGTCATTAACATCAAGTTTAATACAAACGTTCTTGATTTCAAGTTTTCTGCTGTACTAACATTTTTCTTTACTATTTTCTTTACAATTGGTAATTCAGAGGTGGTGAATGTTTGTGAAATGTCTTTTTGTGAGGTTTGCAATTTCTTCTTGCGTTTGTAATCGCAAACATGTGTAATTGCTAACTTCTCTGTGAAATAGGCCTCTGGTCTAGGCTGATAGTCTACTGTTTACCACAACGCCTACATCTCTTTCCTTTTCAATCTGCTCCAGTTTCTGCCCATTTA
>JAXIVJ010002119.1:70000-102500 GCA_036785665.1 Chirona hameri
CGACCAAGTACCGCGACAAGTTCACTAGGAAGCACTAATACAAGCTAACACTATTCACTAAGTTGCTATCTAATCAGATAATCCAAGAGTCACTCTGGAATACTGTCCGCTGCGGTAGCTGGCCGCGCATCAACTCAGAGCGCGGCATCAGTCCACTGCTGTGTCCTTCCACAACGCAATTGTCCTCCACCGCGGCGGCGTCACTGTTCGGCGCATGCTGCCGGCATTGTACACTGTACAGGAACCCGCAGCGTGCTGGCTGTCCTGTATCCAGTGTTCAGTAGTGCTGGCTGTCCTGTGTTCAGTGTGCTGGCTGTCCTGTATCCAGTGTTCAGTAGTGGGTTGACAGCCAGTCCCGTGTCGCAGTTGTCTGCAGCCGTTCTCGTCCGCCAGTCAGCTGGAACGCGTCGTCGTCCTTCGTGCAGTTCAGGATGGTGTTCCACTGACAAAGTCTTGAGATCTGGGTCGGCCGGCGCGGCACGAGCCGAACAGCTGGGTTCGCCCCCGCCGCGTCGCACGTGCGTAATGGGTGGCGACGCGAGCTGGGGGACCAGTTCCGGCGGCGGCAGGCGGCGCGGCGGCGAGTGGGATCGGGAAGGCCATAAATCTCTGCGGTTCTGAGTCTGAGGCACGTTCATGAGGGGAGAGGCGACAAGGTTACGTGGGCGGTCCACGTGATGTTCACTGGGTCAGTGGGGATCGGGAATTCACAGCTGGGCTTTAAATGCACACGGCAAAGGATCTGGGCGCAGGGCAGGGATTTGGAGTTCCGGATCAGCATGCAGCGGCGATACTGAATTGCAGCTGACGTGGGAGTCTTCACTCGCCGACGCTAGGCGAGGCCGGCTGTCTGCTGATAGGCTGCTCCTTCCAGAAGAGCCACTTCCGCGGCTGGTCGCGTGTAGGTTGTTTCGGTCGCGGTGGCGAGGCGCACCGCGCGCACTCGGCCGTCCGGTCCAGGCAGCACTTCTGTCACGCGGGCCAGAGGCCAGAGGCCCCGCGGTGTGCTGGGCTCGACGATCAGGACCACATCTCCGACCTGTAGGTTTCTGACGTCTGTCTGCCACTTGCGTCGTTGTATGAGTGTCTGCAGGTATTCTTTCTGCCATCGGTTCCAGAGGTGATCGGCGAGCGCTTGGGCACGTCGCCATCTTTTTCTTGAGTTCATATCGTCCTTGAAATCTCCCGGGGCGAGCGACGCGTTGTCTCTGCCCAGTAGAAAGTGGTTTGGAGTGAGCGCTGTCAGATCCCGGGCGTCGTCTGTCGCATGCGTGATGGGCCTGCTGTTCACCATGTTTTCCACTTCACAGAAGACAGTTGACAACACCTCATCTGTGGTCACTTGACTTCCTAGCACGACTGACAGTGCTCTCTTCACTGATCCCACTAGTCGCTCCCATACACCGCCGAAGTGTGGAGCGGCCGGGGTTCCAGCGCCAGGCGATGTGACACTGACTCAGCTCGTCCGTGATCTTCTGCTGGTTCAGGTCGGCCAGTGTCTCTCTCAGCTCTCTCTCACCTCTCTGGAGATTGGTTCCGTTGTCTGAGCAGATCATGTTGGGCCGTGCTCGTCGTGAAATGAACCTTCGCAATGCCACCACGAAGCTGTCTGTGTCCATGGACTGTGCCACCTCGAGATGAATGACTCTGGTAGCGAGACTGGTGACCAGCAGACCGAACCTCTTTTCTGTTCGGCGGAATTTTTTGACAAGCAGGGGGCCAAAGAAGTCCAATCCCACTGTGCTGAAGGTGTACAATGAGTCGAATCGACCGGTCGGCAGGTCAGCCGTCTTTGGCTGTTGTGGCTGGGTGCTTCGGTTGGCGGGAGAATGCACACCGGTGAAGCACTTTCTTCACCTGAGCACGGCCTTTCGGGATCCAGCAGTTCTGCCTCACTTCGTGGAGCGTGTGTTCCACATCTGCGTGCAGATGTGTCAGCGTGTGTTCCACACCTGCGTGCAGCAGGTGACGATGCTGTCCGTCAATGATGAGCCTCGTCACGTCCGATGTGGTAGGCAGCAGAACTGGGTGGCGATCGTCAGCTTTCAGAGGGGCGTTACTCAGTCTCCCGCTCACTCTCAGGATTCCTCTGTTGTTCAGGATTGGTGACAGGTTCAGGATCTCGCTCTTGCCCTTGTGAACTTGCTGTCCCTTTTGCAGGACTCGGATCTCATCGCCGTAGGCTTCTTTCTGCACACTTTTCACAATGGCCTCTTCTGCTTCCTGCAGCTATGCGGCTTGCAGCGGTCCTGCTTGTCGCGGTCTGGTGCTTTCTGTTTCTGCCTTTGATTGTGCACGAAGCGCATCACCCAGACTGTTGTCCTCCCTTTTGACCTGGTCCATGAAGAGAACTTGGCTGCATCTGGGAGCCAGCTCCCTGTCCCAGCCACGGCCGCCAGGTAGGTGTCGACTTCCGCTCTCACTTCCGGGTCCGTGGGTGAAGGGTCACAGACGGGAGGCTGATCAGGCCACTGACCTTCATCAGCTTCCAAGAAGGCCGGACCGGCCAGCCAGGCGCGGTCGTTGCAGAGGTCTGACGCTGACACGCCTCTGGTGCACTTGTCCGCCGGATTGATCACTCCTGGGCAGTGTCGCCATTGCTCTTTCTTTGACAGGTCATGGATTTCTGCCACTCGATTCGCCACGAATGTGTTGAATCGCCGGCTCTCGTTGGTGATATACCCGAGCACGACTTTTATGTCGCTCCAATGGGTCACTCGCGTCTGTGCTAGAGATGGAACTTCCTTTAGCAGCGCGTCCACAAGCCGCACAGCGATGACTGCAGCTTGGAGTTCCAGCTGGACAATGGACAACTGCTTCAGTGGACCCAGCCTCGTCTTGCTCATGATGAAGGAGCTGTAGTGCGTCTTGTCCGCCGATGTGATACGCAGGTATGCGGCCGCACCAAAGGCGCTAGTTGAGGCATCGCAGAAGACATGGATCTGTCTCTCTTCGGTCTGCTCGCTGGTCGGGAGTAAACAGCGGTCGATGCAGACTTGTCTCAGGCTCGGCAGCTCCCGCAGCCAATCCTCCCACTGCAGCTTCTCCGCTCCTTCCAGTTCATTGTCCCAGTCGAGCTGCAACATCCAGAGCTTTTGCATGAGGATCTTCGCCATGATCAGGAACGGTGCAATGATGCCCAGCGGGTCAAAGATCGATGCTGTCTTCCTGAGCACTCCACGTTTCGTTGCCGGCACTTCGCTGTCTCGGAACCGGAAACCGAGGTTGTCGCGCTCGGCGTCCCACACGACACCCAGGGCTCCCTCAGCAGGAAGATGAGCGCCGTAGAAGTCGAGTTCAGGATGCGCTTGCTCTTTTCGTGGGATGCTTTCCAGCACTTCTCGCGAGTTGCTCGTCCATTTTACTAGCCGGAAACCTCCCTTTTGCTAGAAGCTCACTTACCCTTTTTCTCATTGTCATGGCCTCTGTCGCAGTCTTTTCTGAGCGGAGGAAATCGTCCATGTAGAAGTTGTTGTGCAGCCTCTCGGCTGTCTCTGGCTGCAGCCCGACTTCTTTTGCGTGATCTGCGATGGTTCTCTGCAGCACGAAGTTTGCAGACGCGGGCGATGATTTTGCTCCAAATATGGCGACTTGCATCTCATAAACATCTGGCTCTTGTGTCTCGTCCAGGTCACGCCAGAAGAAGCTCTGCGCTGATTTATCCTGTTGGATGATCCGCAGCTGGTGATACATTTCCTGGATGTCCGCCACCATGCTCACCGCCTCTACTCGGAACCGCAACAAAACACCAACCAGACTCCTCAGCAGGTCTAGTCCTGTGAGCAGCTTGTCGTTAAGCGATGTGCCATAGGCTTGGGCAGCGGCGTAAAAGACAATACGGAATTTGCGTGGTTTGTTGGGGTTACTGACTGCGTGGTGCGGCAGATATCAGCGGTTGAGCTTCTCTTCTTTTGCTTCTTCCGGCGTCAGTTTCTTGGCGTATCCTTTTTCCACGTAGGAAGCAATCGTTGCCTGATAGGTTTCCGCCTTTTCAGGATGGTTCTTCAGACGTTTCTCAGTGCTGATCAGTCTCCTGGTGGCCATCTTCTTGCTGTCTGGGAGCGTTGTATCGTCTTCTTTCCAGAGAAGTCCAGTTTCGTAGCGGTTGTCTGGCAGCTTGGGGGTCGTCGTCTCCAGAATTTCCTGTGCTCGCTTGTCTTCCATGGATTGTGACACAGGCTTATCATACCTTGTTTCAAATGATTCGGTAGTCCACCATTCCTTCAACATTGCATCCAGCTCCGTGTCTCGGGAGACGTCGTCCTTTCAGATGAACATTGCTTGGCGCGAGGCTTCTGGTACGACTTCAGAGATGAGACCAGTCAGCGTCCAGCCGAACGCTGTGAGCACTGCTACTGGCTGTCCCGGCTGACCAACACGCACATCTTGCTGAATTACCGCTTCGATGACGTTCGCTCCTAGTAGCAGTTCCACAGTACGTTCAGAGCAGTCGGGGATATCCTGGTCTCGCAGATGCTTCCGTCTTTCACACTGTTTCCGGCTCACTCGCGGCCGGTTGACCTTGAGAGTCGGTACCGACCACGCTTCCGGCACCAGGATTTTAGCCGGGTCGTCCGTGGCTGAGACCTGCAGCTGCACCTTGGTCGCCAGCTTCTGGTCGCTGTCGCCGTCCACCGTTCTGAGGCGCAGCTTGGTCTGCTCTCCCTTTATATTCAGCTTGTTGATTAGTCTCTCGGTGCAGAAGGATGTTTCCGATCCTGAGTCGAGCAGAGCGTAGGTCTGGTAGGTGGCGTTTCCCCCGTGAACTGTGACAGGAACTACCTACAGCAGAGCTCCGGTTTCCTGTCCGGCGCAGGCTGAGGCTGTCACCACACGTAGCTGCTCTCCTCCCTCTGCGGCCTGTGATCCCAGCCCGACTTCCTGATCCGAGGCTTCAGAGGTCACGGTCATGCTCTGTATTACCTATGTGTCAGCTGCGGACCGAGAAGTGCGCGGCTTGATGACTCCCGTGCAGTAGCCGATTGTCACGCCGCCGGCAGCCATCCTGTCCGCAGGCTTTGCTGCGCGAGCAGTCTCTTACCATGTGCCCTCTTTCCAAACATGCTAGACAGAGCCATTTGACAAACACCAGCGTCATTCGCTCTTCCATCGCGAGCGCCTTGAACTCGTGGCAGCGAGTCAGAGCGTGCTCTCCGCCACACTTGACGCACTTCTGCTGCGCCGACGCTGACGTTCCTGTAGCGTGTGACGCCCGTCCCGTTGTAAGCTCTTTTGGTCGCTATTTTTTCATTTGTCCTCGGAGCGGCAGCTGCTGGGCACAGCAGTGCCACTTTCACCTATTTTTGCAGCCAGGTGTCCAGGTCCAGCAGTGTTGGCTCCTTTGGTTGCAGCTTTAGAGCGAACTTTGCCCACTCTCTCCGCAGGTACGGCGGGAGCTTCGCCACTGCGCGCCGGAGATTTTCCGTGCTGATCAGGTCTGCTTCGTATCCCTGTGATTGGAGAATGGTGACGGCGCAGTGCACGGTTGACTGGAAGGTTTCCAGAGACGTCGCGTCGTCTTTCAGTGGTGGCTCTGCGGCGAAAATGCCCTCCAGATGGACACGAATGATGTCTCCGCTTTGACCGAAGCGATCCTGCAGCGTCTTCAGAGCCTGCTGATACAGGCTTCCGTCGTACAGCATTCCTGCAATTGCCTGCTGAGCCTTCCCCGATACTGCCGCCTGTAGATGGGCCATCCGCTCCGCATCACTCAGCGATGGCTGTTCGTGGACTAGAGCTCGGAACAGGCCTATCCAGCGGGGCCACTCTGATGGATTACCTGAGAATACCGGCAGGGTGAGCCTCGGGATACTCTTCGCAAAGGCAGAGGTGTGAGCAGAGAGCGTCATGCCTGATTGCGGTGGTACCTGATCTCTGGGCAGCTCGGCGATCCACGAAGCCTTGCTCCTCTGGGGGCTGCGCGGACTGCCAAACCCCTGCGGCAGATGCGGCAGCGGCGGCCTGAGTTTAACGGTGTTGCTGAGCGCAGGCCGCTGTCCTCTCTGGCCGTCCCCGCAGCCGTCCATTCTCACCTGAGTTGTCTGAGCACTCCCATCTTGCTCAAACTCATCGATATTTTCTCCCATAAAATCGTCCTTTCTGTCCGCATTGAGATCGTCTTCCATCTGCGTTCTCAGTCGCGCCTCCAGCGCCGCTTCCTCAGCTTCATCTCTGGCTACCTGGAGTTCACGCTGCCGCTCCAGCTCGTCTTCCTGGCGCTTCAGCTCGTCTTTTTTGGCGCCTCACCATGCGCCTCAGCTCGTCATCCTGACGACCGAGTTCCATTCTTCTTTCCATTTGCCTGACGCGCAGATCCTTCACTCTTGCGGTGAGCTGGGACTCGGCAGATGCCTGTGAGACTGCGGTACCGCAGCTCACCTGCGATATCGGGCGGCGGGCTGAGCCGTGGCTCATCCGCGATTCCAACAGAGACGACTGGCGTCTCGGCGTTTTCTCCTGGACTCTCTCCTCCGGCTCATGGGCTCCTTCTGCGGCTCCAGTCTGCATTTCTTGGTCTTTATGTTCCGTTTCCAGATGACTTTCTTCAGCTTCTGATCTGTTCTGGTTTCTAGATCCGGCCCGGAGGACCATTTAAATGTCGCCGACGATCTCCAGTTTCCTCCGGTTCTGGGGCCTGCGACATTTCTGTAGCTGAAGATCCGGTGTTCGAAAAATAAGTGAAGATGAGATTCCATATAGATGGAGTTCATTGTAGACTAGAAGCGTAGAATGAAGAACGTAGAAGGATATAGATGAGTAGTTAGCAGAGACACAGACACGCGCACAGGAACCTAGGCTCACAGTCCACAGTCACGGCGGCGTTCCTGCCGCTGGCTGCACTCAGGCAGGCCTATCCGATCCACACACACACACCGACGCACACAACTGCGACGCGCGGCGGAGTCACCCACTGCCGAGAACTGCTCTCGGCGGCTGTCAAAGTCAGACTGCCGTGGCAGCGCCTGGCCACCACGAACACCACTAGACACAAAGGTACAATCCGATGTAAAACAATTACTGGGCCGAGATTGGATGGTGTAATTTGATATCATAACGATGATTGTAACGGCGTCCCGCACTCGGGTGGCGCCGCGTTCCCCCGAGCTGCGGTGGCTGTCCGCGCTATCGGCACGCGCGCTGTCACAGTAAATCTGTCTGAATGGTGCATTGTGCCGACGCGGGTCCGGTCTCCGCTGGCCGGCCGAAACTGCGAGGCAACACCACAATTTAAGACGTTAGGAGAGGACGTTAGGAGAGGCCTCTCGTCGGTGACAAGGTCCTTCTGCCTGGTTTGGCCTTACCTTTTTTAGATATTCCAGAGCAAGTTCACTACTTAAGTTACCTAGCTCTCCTATAGTCGCCTCGGTCTCTGTCTGGGGCTGAAGTACTGCAATAGTATCTGGTCCTCGATAGTAAATACAGATTGGAACTGATTGTTAAGCACTTCAACCATTTCACTGTCCTTGCTAACTAACACATCACTTAGATTAAATGCACCTATATTATTGGAAACTGTACCGAAATTGTACAAACTAAAGAACTTCTTACTATCTGCATATGCGCGTTTGCCAAGGGCGGATCCAGTCGGCCGTTGGGGGGGGGGGGGGGGGGGGGGGGGCAAACCGTTTTTTAGCAGATCTTACCTACACCCAATTTCGAATTTCTTCCCGGATTTGGCGACTTTATTTTGCAACCACACGATTTCGAATTTTTGGTATATTTTTGTTAAGGTTTTTGACCTTTTGGGATATTGAAAAAGGAAAGACGTCAGCTTGCAGATTGTATTGTGCCGCCATTGCCTCACACTGAGCAAAATTATGTCAATTGTCAGCTGTACCTAGGGGCGTCGCCGATAACTTTTGAGTGGAGGGGTCGGTTGAAATGACGAAAAAAATGTACCCCAATTTGTTATGCGTGTATTTAAGTCTTTGCAGCATTTTCAATGTGGATTTGCATGTACTTGTAGGTACTTGTTATTTAGCGCCGCGAAGCGGCGTGAATTTGTTTCGGGTTTGCCTGATAAAACCCAGAAACATAGGCATTTTTAGCTTCTTAGCCTTGTAGAGGATAAGAAGCTAAAAATGTTATTAATTCAATTCAGCGTTACGGCGAAACGAAGACGATGACGATGGCTTCGTTATGACGATGGCCACTGATGTTCAAACCGCGAAGCGGCGTGAACATTTAAATTTTAGGTCTGTCTGTATACATACCTATGTACCGAACTGTAACGAACAACTGGTAACGGTGCAAATTGTTTCAAAGTAGCAAGGGGCAGACCGACATTTCCGCGCATCAATGGTCCCTGTGGATCTGAAGGAGCCTGGTTGAGATGGCTTGGGGAGATAGTTCTGGCCTGGTCCCCACTATTAGCTCTTCGGGCCAGCAAGTTAGGCCAGGGGTGGTAAAAGTGTTTTGAGTGGCCCCGACCAAAAGTTGCACTTACCAAAAGTTAACCAAAAGTTGAGTGTTAAGCAGTTACTATTTTCGTCGTTCATTATCGTACATCGTTATTAGCTGAGTAGTTGGGTGGAAGGGCGTGGGAGGAAGGATGTTTATTGTTGACCAGGTACTAATTTCGTCGTTCATTATCGTGCATCGTTATTAGCTGAGTAGTTAGTTGGGTGGAAGGGCGTGGGAGGAAGGATGTTTATTGTTGACCAGGTACTAATTTCGTCGTTCATTATCGTGCATCGTTATTAGCTGAGTAGTTGGGTGGAAGGGCGTGGGAGGAAGGATGTTTATTGCTGACCAGGTACTATTTTCGTCGTTCATTATCGTGCATCGTTATTAGCTGAGTAGTTGGGTGGAAGGGCGTGGGAGGAAGGATGTTTATTGTTGACCAGGTACTAATTTCGTCGTTCATTATCGTGCATCGTTATTAGCTGAGTAGTTGGGTGGAAGGGCGTGGGAGGAAGGATGTTTATTGTTGACCAGGTACTAATTTCGTCGTTCATTATCGTACATCGTTATTAGCTGAGTAGTTGGGTGGAAGGGCGTGGGAGGAAGGATGTTTATTGCTGACCAGGTACTATTTTCGTCGTTCATTATCGTAAATTGTTATTAGCTGAGTAGTTGGGTGGAAGGGCGTGGGAGGAAGGATGTTTATTGTTGACCAGGTACTAATTTCATCGTTCATTATCGTACATCGTTATTAGCTGAGTAGTTGGGTGGAAGGGCGTGGGAGGAAGGATGTTTATTGCTGACCAGGTACTAATTTCATCGTTCATTATCGTACATTGTTATTAGCTGAGTCGTTGGGTGGAAGGGCGTGGGAGGAAGGATGTTTATTGTTGACCAGGTACTAATTTCATCGTTCATTATCGTACATCGTTATTAGCTGAGTAGTTGGGTGGAAGGGTGTGGGAGGAAGGATGTTTATTGCTGACCAGGTACTCATTTCATCGTTCATTATCGTACATCGTTATTAGCTGAGTAGTTGGGTGGAAGGGCGTGGGAGGAAGGATGTTTATTGTTGACCAGGTACTATTTTCATCGTTCATTATCGTACATCGTTATTAGCTGAGTCGTGGAAGAGAGTGGGCAACTTAATATGAAGGGGGACCATGAGGGGAACAACACCATGACCGTTTGCTAGGAGTGAACGCAACTTAGACATGTCTTGTTCTCAGACTGTTATACGTTGCTTTATTTTTGGACACTGCTGTGCGATGTTGATTAACGTTTCGTTGTTGCCGTTTTTGTTAAATACATGTGAAACCATGCCTGTAGAATGCTTTAAGAAAGCCGGAGCGTCTTGCGGCGCGTCTACACCCCAAGCAGCGGCGACCATTACGCCTCTCCCAGTGGTAAATGAACTCTCGCAATACGCCCGGCTGAGGCGTCAATCGACACTCCCCGCATGCGTATTTCGACACCTCGACACCCCATGCAGCGGTGACGTTACGCCTCTCCCAGTGGTAAACGAACTCTCGCAATACGCCCGGCTGAGGCGTCAATCGACACCCCTGCATGAATATTGCAACACCTCGACACCCCATGCAGCGGTGACGTTACGCCTCTCCCAGTGGTAAACGAACTCCCGCAATACGCCCGGCTGAGGCGTCAATCGACACCCCTGCATGCGTATTGCGACACCTCGACACCCCATGCAGCTGTTTTCAAGGGTGTTCCGTTAAACCTATACACCCCATGCAGCGGCGATCACGGTTGTTCCGGTACACCTTCCTGAGTGCTAAACAAAACACCTTCCAGGCGACGTATTTTAGGTTGTGTGGGCATCACACGGGCTAGGGGTGTCAACACCCGACGCGGGTGTTGATTTTGTGTGAGTGTGCTCATTAAAAAAAAAACATCCATAGCATGAAAGTCTAACACCGATTCGCCAATAAATTTGTTTATTTGTATGCAACATGTCTTAAAACACACACTATTGTTCAGCCACCGATATTGCTATGGCGCGCCTCATTCTCATCGCATGGATATATGCTAATGTCAGAGGCGAAGAACGTTTCGTAGAAGCTTTGTGGTATTTTTTCTTGAAAGTACAAATCATCATCAGCCCGAAATACCTATATATGACCTTTTCATGTGAATTAGCAAGTTTATATTCCAACATTAAGTGAGGTATGTTATTTGAAGTGGCTGACCAACAAAATCAAAACTTGAGTTAATCCTACATTTTTCATTCCATGGTTCTCCGCTTTGATGAAACATTTTTCTGCCTCGTTAGAGTTTATACTTTGTGCCTATTAAAAGAAACCTTGTGCATATTTGCGCTTTTTATTTTGCAGCTTATTTTATATTGTACATCACTATTAACTCTGCGCCATTACAATGCCCGGATCTCTGCTGTCTCTATTTAACTGGCTGTACAAAGACCATTTTGTAAAGATAAAAGTCTAAAGATAGCAAATGACAAGGGATACAAAATGGATATCTCGGATTTTCGAAATTTTTGTTTAGTTTTCAAAAAAGATGTCCTTTAAATCAAACTTTTCAAACATTTTCCCAAAACCGGAATATATGTTGGAGAATCACATTGACCAATACCCAAAACAAATTTCAAAGCAATATCTTTGTTTTTGACTGACTTATGGCTCCCTAAGTACGAGTAACTCATGACGTCATATTTGTTATTGCGTTTTTGTTTTTTATTGACCTGATACAGACAAATAAATGCCTGCATGGTATTTCTGAAACAACATGTATTTTGTATTGATATTTATCAATTTCAAATTTTGACCTTATGTGACCTGACCTTGATCTGAGCTGAGCTTGACACTAACATCACTTAAATGAGGTAAGATCGTAAAATGACTGTCATTATCGAATTATACGTGTACAATAGCCCATAAAACATGTGTCGCATGACTTTCGTAGATTTTCTGCGCATAGCGACCTTTTTGATCTGACCTTGACCTTGACCTTTGCCAATAATCTCACTTTAGCTCATGCGGGATGTGTATTATACCTTTGGGAGCATTGTGGCTGATGATGGTCGCAATCAAAGGCTTTGGATGGAAAGTATGACCCATAAACTCAAATGCCTCGATTTTGACCTTTGACCCGACTTTGACCTAATATGTGACCTCAATTCCACAATTTCGAGTATGCTTTAGATGCGAGAGTCACTGAGAGCTTTCGAATGCTGCCTTGAGCGTATCGCTGCAATCATTGGTTCCGGAGATAACGAAGGGGGGGGGGGGGCAATATTTGCCTCCCCCGGTCAATGCCGGGTTAACCCTCGCCCTACGGGGGGGGGGGGGGGGGCTGACAGGCCCCCTGATGTTTTTCTTGAATAACTGTTGACACATAAGGTGCATCTTGCTGAAATTTTCAGTAGCTGAGTTTACAACAATCCTACGTAAGCTGTAAAAATTGAATTGAAATTGAATAAGAATTTCGGGAAAAATCATGTTTTGATGATGTCATGTTGGTGGAGAAACGATAAATATTTGAAAAATCGTAGAAAACAGAGTTTTAAAGACAATTGCAAACACTATTCACTAAAGATACAAAATGACATTCTTTTTAAAATGGCAATCTCGGATTTGCATAATTTTGGGTTTTTGACCCCCAAAATAAAAATAAAACTTTTTTTAGGGAAAAATCCCCACAAAATCAAAATTGTCAAAGATATTAGAAAAACCGGAATATATGAGAGAGAGCTAAGTATGGACAATACCCATACCAAATTTCAAAGCAATATCTTCATTTTTGACTGAGTGATGGCTTCCTAAGTGTAAGAAACTGATGACGTAATATTTTAAAATAACTTTTTTCGACATTTTTGAACAAGATAAGAACAAATAATTACCTTTTTTTGTATTTTTGAGCCAAAACTGGTCTAGGAACATGCCTTTTATTTACATTTATCAATTTCTAATTTTGATGTTTTCTGAAGAGCAAAATCGCTGTTCTGGACGTGGTAAATCCGAAGTCATTCACTTGACCTGGAAGGTCACCCGTTGACTTGAAACCTAAAAATCGCATACTGTCAGATTCCCCTCATGACAGGCAACATGCTGGTTCTTACCCCATTGCCCTAAGTTGCTTGGTTTGGAAGTTAACAGGGGGGGGGGCTGTCAAGCCCCCCCGTAGGGCGAAGGTGAAAAAAGCTCCCGTAGGGCGAGGGTTAAACCCAGATAAAAGAAATTACATATTTTGAGCTCCCTGATTCATCAGCCATCGATTGATATGCTACATGTTCAAACCGATGCCGTAAATTGAAGCAAAACGCCGTGTCGCGCTAAAAGGCCGTTCTCGCCCACTGTGCGCTGTCTACGAGGCGGCTACGAGGGCCCTCTGACCTGCCCTGAGGCCCCTCCGTGCCGACTAGGGACCCATTCGGCATGTTCATGGGCCCTTCTGACCCACTTAGGGCACTTTCGGTCTGGTCAGGGACCCCTCTAACCTGCTCAGGGGCCCTTATGACCTGGCAAGGGACTGCGCTGGCCGCTTTGTCGCCCTGCCGACATGCTCAGGGGCCCCTCGACCTGCCCAGGGGCCCCTCTGTGCTGGCTAGGGGGCCCATTCGACGTGTTCAGGGGGCCCATTTGACGTGCTCAGGGGGCCCTCTGACCCGCTGAGGGGCCCTTTTCGGTCTGACCAGGGGCCCTCTGACATGCACAGGGCTCTTTTGAACGTCCAAGGGGCTCTCTGGTCTTTCATAGAGGGCCCCGGTGGCCCTAAAAGGCCTTTGAAGTCCTCTAAGCTCTCTAAAGACCACGCTTCGCGTGGTAAAGAGCCCATGATACCGCGCTTCGCGCGGTCTCGTCGGCCCTTTTTGGCGCGCGCAATGCGCCGAAAAGGGTCCTCCTGGCCTCCAGGGGGGGGGGGGGGGGGGGGGGGAGGCACTCCCGCCGCCCCCCCCCCCATTGGCTACGTGCCTGATCATACTTGATAGATACATTGCTGTGACATTGGCTTAGGTAAGTGATTTCCTGAAGATCGCTCAACGGGGAAGTAATTGTCTTTATTTAAGTGATGTGCCATTGATCTGTGGCAGCAGAAGTAGTGAACAACTTGAATGGGTAGTTGTTTTACGCTAATGCATGATGTATGATCATGATGTTCCACAATGACATTGTATGATATATGGAACCCAAAACAACAGCGAATCTGCAGTAGTTCGGCCAGCAAACAACATTCAATATAGTTGTTGTTTGTCATGAAGTTTTATAACTTCAATGAACTGTTATGCCAACAATAAGATATAACAAGAATAAAAAAAGCGAAGAAGCGAAGAAGCGAAGAAGCGAAGAAGCGAAGAAGAGCAGGCAATTTTACATCACTGGCTTGAAATCGGCCAAACACGACACATTAACTGGATAATATAGACTCCCTCCTACTAAACGTGTATGTCATGGTTAAACATGGCATGAATCCAATATGTTAGCTGACCTGCTCATTCCCGTCAGCATGTTCCAGCCCTGTATTAACCCCCGCCCTACGTATTCGTATTGACCCTTGTTCCAGCCCTGTATTAAGCTTAAGAACCTACGTGACTCGTAGCAATGAAGAGCATTTCAGTTATATCGGATTCTCACCAGATGCGAGGACATCACGCTATGCATTACTGTTTGCTATTATCATAATGGTAGTATTGTCGTCACAGCACTGAGAGCTCTCATAATCCTAGTGGTAGGTGAGGCAATGATCATCCAAAGTTTTACAATAAAATTGAAATGAAAGCGTGCTTTACGCTGAATTTCATCCAAAGTTTACCTAAGTAATTATATTCAGGAATATCACGTAGTGCTTTAGCAAGGTGCATTTAAAATAATTAAGTAAGTTTTTGTTCGACCTTCTCCTTGAAATGACGATCTAAATATTACAAAATGAAACAATTATTTACAGATGCATTCGGGTACAACCCTTCATCAGATGCCATCAGATGACATCTGATGAAGGGTAGTACCCGAATGCACCTGTAAATAATTGTTTCATTTTGTAATATTTAGATCGTCATTTCAAGGAGAAGGTCGAACAAAACTTACTTAACTAAGTAATTATACATTAATTAGACACTTTGCTTCACTCCAGAAAATAAACTAACTTACGCTGTTCTGAGTGACATTTCTAAATGCGTCATTGAATGCAAATAGTATAGGTACCAAGTATGTAGAACACTTCGATGTTTAACCTTCAGCCGAAATTAATATTTGCAGTGATGCCATGCATAGGATTCCACATAGAGGTACATCTCATTCACCTTCCTGACGATCACTTCCAGCATCGGTCGGCGTCAGTCTGTGCCGTTGTGTCTCTGGATGTTTTATGTGTAAGTACATATATCAACAATCCCACTCGTAAGATGACATGCTTATCACACTTTTCGATTTGGCTTCCTCTGCGTGGCCCAGAAACGCTACCTCATCGTGGAGGTGAATGGTGGGATCTCTCAGTGCGGTTGTTGAACTAAAGTTCAAACAGGGCCAATTACACCACCAACGTGACATGATGAACATTAGCATAGGCGCAGTAGCAGGTCCTACCGGAGTAAGAAGTAGGAGAGGAAGAGGAAGCGGAGTAGCAGGTCCTACCATCGGCGCTAGTTGCTGAGCAAGCACGATGTGTTTGCGTTGCACACCTAGCCTTGGCCTTTAAGTAACTCTTGAGTGGCTTTTCCTAGTCTTAAGTACCACGGCACATAATCTCCGCTCTAAGCGGCGATACAAGGAGGAACTCATAACTCTCTAAGCATTTTTAAGACAGGTCTGTTCGTATCCTGGACCAGGCGACACGCTATGTGCTTTTGTCACATCTGCTTCGGATCACATATTGGAATGTAACGTGGATACACTTCGAGATATTTGCTTCTGCCGAGGCATACTCGTTCTATCATGTTACGCTATTTTGTGGCGGCATGCAAACACTTCTTCTTTTTCTTCTTTTTGAAATGGAATAAGTGACAAATTAATTGAAATATATAAAATGAAACTTAAAGGGAATGTTTCACCTTTCTGAAAGCTGTCAAATATACACTGGTTGTAGTAGACAATATGAAGTAAGTGCTGCTGAAAATGATGGTGATATTTTTCACTCGAAAAGTCACTTTACTTTATCAAAAATAAGTTTTTTAGATTTGGGCGAATGACGTCATTGTTGAGCTATAGACCGCCGCTGATTGGCTGACAAAGTGAGATTGGCTGAAAAAGTGGCTGTCAGCCAATCGGCGGCTGCAACAGCCTGGAGTCATTTTGAAAATGGCAAATTAAATAGCTTAAAAACGGTTAAGTTTTGGGAAAAATTACCTTAATAATTTAGACATTTCAATAACGGCCCAAGATAATGGCTATCTCAGTTTACAACTAATACAAAGGTGAAACATTCCCTTTAAGAATATTTGACTTGAAAGTGCATGGTTGAATTACCTAAATAGTTAATGTATTAGAGTTTGAGTCTGGTCTGTCTCTGTTTTCGGTGTTTTGACGCCAGTAATACACGGATGAGTTATTCGCTGAAAACCAAATGGAAATTACATGCAAATGACAAAGCAGACAAGTAAATGCAAATGTCTGAAGTGTCCAGGGCTAAAAAATGGTTTCGTGGTTGTCGTCGAAATTAAGACCGGGGTTGGTGGTAGCTGTCCTGCAATATTCAAAATCATAGTGCAGAATATGCGCAATTAGTGCCCTTATACACCCTAGTGCACTATCAATACTGCCGGACTTTTTTCTGACTTCAATATTGAGCAGTACCCGAAAGCAGAAAACGGGATGTCGATACATTGATCGGAAAATTTGACGTGTAAAAATGCACATAGAGCTAATTTCATTGCCGTATTGAGTGCCTCCCTGCCATCATTGGTTCGGAAAATAACCACTAACCAGGATGGGCATTGGACAAATATTGCCACCCCCCGTCAATGACGTTCGGCTGAGACCCCAATCAAAAGCGAGTTATGTCTGTACCTGATTTTGCGTTGTTAATATGCCCCTGTGACTTCTCACAACCATCGTCACAACTTCAGCGTGGAATTCGTAACTGCACAAGTTTGGACAAGGATACAGCGCGTCGCACAGCGCACTGTACTTCCCCAGCGCCACTCACGCGCAGCGCACTGAATGACTGAAGGGGTCCTTGTGTTACAAATAGTTGAAATAGGAATGTCGGGCCGGCCGAGCGGGAGTGATGCAAGACGGACTAAGACGCTGTGTCCGCCAGCCGCCGCGCCGCGGACAGGGAGGGGCAAGAAGGAATGCCGCTTGGATGGCCGTTGGTGGCACGTGGGACCGGGGACTGGTCAGAACAATGAAAGAGTAAGACCGGAAGGGACGCGTTTGATGATACCAGTAACTATGCCAGAAAAAAGCATACTAAATATACCAGATTCAGCAGGCATTAGGACAACCGCGACAACCAAGGGTATGCGCGGTATGTCATTGGTCCCTTGTAGAAGGGTCGCCAGGAGTGGTCGTCCGGACCGTCCGGACGACAGCCGTGGTTGTCTCGCCGATACAGTACATAGTATTTAGTGTATAGTATACCTACAGTATAGTTTGTTGCTGCGTGAGTGAATTAGAATGTAGACCCGCGCAGCTGCTAACATGAAGGCGTGTTTTAGAACGAAGGCATGCGAGAAGCAGAGATCGAAACAAGAACATATGCCTAGCACATACAGATACAGCTGGGTTAGGATAGGTGGATTGGGCTAGGGTAGACATTTCATTATTTTGGACTCGGTAACCTCGGCAGGACACCGAATGTGGTCGCCGAAATTCCATGTCCTTGGTTGCCGGTGAGGACGACAAAACGACAAGATATTTTAGCCCTGGAAGTGTCTAAACTAAACTATAGCTTTCTTGGAATTACCGGAGACGCAGGGAAGCGAGCAGAACCCATTGCACTACATTTAAACATGTAGTGAAATGGGTGAAAAAAGCTGAAGCAATAACAGCAAAATGTGCTATTTAGGCACAACCAAATATATTTCCTGGACGACTACCATTAGAATATCAGGCATTACCGCCGGCACATATTTCACCGAAGAAGACACTCCAGCATCCATGTAACGCAATGCACTTCCATCTACGCTAAGCATCAGTGGGCGTCCAGCCAATACTGCTGATGACCATGAGTCATGACAATCGGAAACGGATACTGACTGGTGCATCCGTCGCGTCTCGTTTCCCTCGACGACAGAATCGGCTTGCTGTACGCTCGCGACAACCGACGCGGATGTTTGGCCGATAATGTCTCCGGTCTCCGATATGGTGGTAAAGACCGGAAAGGTAGTGACAATTTCAGCCAGTTGAGAGCAGAATTTGGACCTCTCAGGACCACAAAAATACCTCCAGATGTGGGCATTGAGTGCGTTTAATGAAAGCTTCCGAAACAGTTGCCAATCTGGATAACTCATTTTGTATGCATGGAGTTGGCGAAAGCATTCATCTCCTTCAGATAACAGACATTTGCTGGAACGTAGTTGTTATCTAAACAGCTGATCAACGAATAACCACAAGTGTACTGACAATGGCTCAAGCCTATCACGCAAACGTAGAAATGCGACTCCATCCTATGTGCTTTGTATCATATGCCAAGACTCGGTGGCATACCCAAGGTTAAAGGAAATAGTTCACCTTCGGAAAATTCTCAGAACACGATTTTATTATATTTTTTAATACAGTTTTTTTTTCTTTCAAAAATGGTCCTACATCGCGCCAATTCAGGACAGAATGTCGTAAATTATTAATGTTATGGTGTGCGTTATTGGTCTGCGCATGCTCAGACCAGTGCTGGCACTCTCAGACGGTACGGTATATCATATATGCGCCGCATTCCTTCGCCAAAAAGTCAAATATCTTCGGCTGGAGAGTCTTTTCAGCCAAGAAAAGTTCCAGATAAGGATTACTCAACACGGGCTACAAAACTGCTATTTCAGTTCAAAATCCCATGTTGAAGGTGAACTATTTCCTTTAAACGTGAAACCTACGAAAGAAAGAACTTGTCAGTATAAGCTGTTTCATCAGAATAATCTGTTAATCTGTTTTAAGTTCGATTGCTGACACATGTTGCTACGACTTATTATATTTGTGAACAAACACATGATCCTGTAAATGACGTCTAGGGTGCGGCACAGTTGTTCGAAGTAGCCACCACTGATGCTGGTGGAAATATGTTCTGACATTACGATGCATAATACTAAGGCTCAGGATAGTGCTCATCCGGACCCCATTTTTGTTATGTTGGTCATTAACCCTCGCCCGGTAGGGGGGGGGGGGGATGTCACCCCCTCGATTTTTCTGGAATAACTCGCGTAGTTTTTAACCGATTGCAATGAAACTTTCAGTACCCTACTTTTGACAAATTTGACACCTAATCTGACAAATTTGAATTTCTAACCCACATGACCCGTGACCTATGACCTGTTTCTCAAGGTCATGTCAGGCGCAACTGGCGTCCCGCAGATCGATGCTTGTAACTTGTGCAGTTTCCGAGTGTTTGTTGTTCAGGAGCATATGCAAATGTGTTTACAGGTGACAGTTGTGGTTCCCACTGAGATTGTGACCTCGATTGTTTTTTTCAGAGATCAACTGAGCTCATTGACCTCCAATGACCTCAGATGACTTTTTTTGGGGCTTCTGGTGGTTTCTAGGACAATTTGTGACGCTGATTTCAAATTTGGATCCATTTTAGATAATTATATGTTCCACTGGGGTCATGCACATCCACAGGTCAACCGAGGTTACTGACCTCAGATGACCTGACATGATCTTTTTTTAATTTGGCAGTTTTTATAACATTTTGTGACGCTCATTACGAAGTTGGCACCTATTAGGCATTATGGTATGCTCATTCACGATTCTAGCTCGATACAATTCAATTTATACGCATTTTCAATTTGTATGACTTTTGGGTTATTGCCATGAACTCAGAGGCTACCGAATGACCCAAGACCTTAAACTTGAGTATCAGCGGCTTCCTCTTGTCACAATAAGCACGCTCGTCTTTGAATCGAAGCTCTAGCTCAATTAGGGGCGAAACGCTAAGGGGGAGGGTCGTACCCCTTACCCGAACACGTAGTGATTTTGCCCTACCCGGGCGGGGGTAAAAGGGAATGTTTCACCTTTCTGAAAGTTGTCAAATATACGCCGGTTGTAGCCGAAAAAATGATGTAAGTGCTGCTGAAAACGATGGTGATATTTTTTCTCGGAAACGATACTTAACTTGATAAAAACTCAGTTGTTTAAATTTGGGATGATGACGTCATATTGAGCTCTAGAATGCTATACAGAAATTCTTTACGTGCTGCCAAAGCATGGCACAATTATTTTAAGACAATTCTGTCGCTTTGAATACAAAACAAACCGAACCATTGAAACGTATGTGTCTTCGTAGACCACCGTCAAACTAGGAGCAGATTTATATCAAGCTGCCGTTTGATATTTGGAGTATCTGGATTTCGCTGAAAATTTGCACACTGACCATATCCGAGACGCTGATCACAAATCCAATGCTTTTTATCTGATTTTTCGTATCTTACGAAATACAGATTGTCATACATACATACGAAGGTCCGCCGGGGTATCTCGATTTCGCTGAAAATAGGTCAACAGACCATATCCGATACGCTGATCACGAATCCAATGCTTTTTATCTGATTTTTCGTATCTTACGAAATACGGATTGTCATACATACATACGAAGGTCCGCCGGGGTATGTCGATTTCGCTGAAAATTGGCACACAAACCATATCCGATACGCTGATCACGAATCCAATGTTTGGGACTTCGGGCTTGGAAGTTGGGCCTCAGGTACTTTGAGGACCACAAGCCGCCACTGGTTATAACCTCTTCACTTTCCGCGATCTAAAAAAATCATGACCAGCTTCAGGCATTGTGACTGTTTACTACATATATTCGAGCACATACGGTACGAAAATAGTGCCGAACTTCCCCACACACTTATCACATTCCATTGCATTACTTGAGCACATCCTGCAACGTATTCCTTCGAAATCATTGCACATACCCAGAGACTACAGGCAGCAGAAAACAGAAACTGGCAAAGATACAGACTACACGTCGCGCCAACAGAATACACTACAAAATAACGAGTTATCTGCGTGGCCTGAGACGAATGACATATAACACATATAAGATACACATCGAAAGCAATTACAAGCTAAAGCGACTAAAAATTAAGTTTTTAGTCTGGCCATAAGGAAAACTGACTTACAATATATGTATTACGGAAGTCAAATGCTTCTACGAGCAGCAAATGACACTATGCATGCATGCTTGCATGTTGAAGGACGGCTTCGCTAGTCTAGCATAACACCTGGAGGCATCTAATTCCAACATGCAATAGGCCCAGGTCGAGCCTACGCTACAACAGCACACACCTGAGTATTTCTTCTCGCCGGCCTGCCAACACCGGTATCCACCGTTTCACTCAGTGACAGTACACGGTATACAGGAGGACCACCAACAGATCGCAGCTTCCCTCAACACTGCATCAATGAGCTTCCCCACAACACCCTGCCGAAAACCGTACCGAACACACACCCCGCCCCCCCCCCCCCACCACCCCCAGTGTCTGTCCCACCAGCACCACCGCCCTGACACCATCCACCGCTACCCGCCGCCACCACTGTCCACCGCCTGCCGTGCTACCGCTCACCGCTCGCCGCCTCAGAACGGCGAGTTCATGCCCAGCTTGGTATCGAACTCCAGCCTAGACCGCGTCTGGTACCGTATGTTGTACTTAACCTCCTGTCTTTTCACCAGCTCCGTCACCACCAGCTGCACCAGTGGTCCGCCGAGCACTGCCGCAGCGAGGTATGGTGCAGCCTCCACCGGCCAGGCGGCCACCTGACCCTGGGCGGCGCAGTCCAGTAGCACAAACACCACCGCCAGCAGCAGTGACACCACCTCCAGCAGCAGTGACACCCCCGCCAGCAGCAGTGACACCACCGCCAGCAGCAGTGACACCACCGCCAGCAGCAGTGACACCACCACTGCGGCGCTCCACAGACGGCAGCCGCCCGGCCACCGCTGCCACAGCTGAGCGCGCCGGTGCACGAACCTTCCTGACTTCACGCACGCGTACAGCACCAGCAGAGCGAGCAGCGCGTTCTGTACGGGCCGCAGCGCCGCCGGCGGGTACACGTAGCGGATATCGTCCTCCGGACAGGCGGCGTGCAGACTCAGGTCGAAGAAGGCGAGCGCGAACAGCAGCGGCGGCAGTACGCGCAGGCCGTACCACCAGGCGGCGTATACCAGCTGGGACCAGCCGAGCGGGGCCTGACAGCGGTCCTGCGCCTCGTCCATGATCCAGCCGGCCGCGGGGGCGGCGAGCAGAGCGCCGGCCAGCAGCGGCAGCTGGGGCACACACAGGCAGATGGGTGTAAACAGGCGGCACGGGGACACTCAGTCAAAAGGTCCGCATGCTCAGGTGACGGCTTTAGCGCAACAGAAGCGTTCATGGTCTTGACAAAAATAAAACGGTATTAATTTCAATACTCGAAAGAAGACAGAGTATAAATTACCGTAAACACTACACTTTTACCCAGACCTTCTAAAATGTACCCAAGTAATCAAATAGGGTTTTGTAGACAGAAGCATTGGTATTGCATAAAGCTAATAGAAACAATTTGCATCTATGAAAAACCTCATGTCACGTTTCATGATACCACATTTAACATAGGTAATTCACAACGCAATGCAGGAAATTCCACTTGTGGGATCTTACTAGGACACCAAACAACACAGCTTATGCATGACGACAAACACAAAACACTCTTCAACGCCTAAGACATGCTGCTACGTTCCACCGTTCCCCACGTCAGCTGTTTCTCGTTATCCCCCATCCCCGCCGCTCTCTCCAGTCCGCCACTGACCTGGTGCTGGACCAGGTGAGGGACACAGGCGAGCGACCAGGTGGCCCCCCGGCCCCGGCCGGCGGTGGCAGCAGCAGCAGCAGCAGCAGCAGCAGCAGCAGCAGCAGCAGCAGCAGCAGCAGCAGCAGCAGGGCGCACAGTGAACCCAGCGCACCCAGCGCCGCCAGCGTGATCGCCTGGCACGCCCAGAATCCGACGGCCGCGCGCAGCGGCTGCACCAGGTGCCGAGCCTCCAGCACCAGCTGCGTGAGAGACGGCTTCGTCTCGACGCAGCGCCAGCGAGCAGGGCAGAGTCGAGCCGCTCGGCCAGCGCCACCGGCCCGTCGGCGGGGTGGGAGCAGGGGCTGCCTGGGCTGAACGAAGCCGAAAATCCCGGACTGTTGTTTTGACAGTCGCCTGAGAAAGAGGAAACAGTCAATGACAATGACTATCCGTATAATGCATCTATTTCGGCCTACATAGCTGCAACGAGGACCTGATTTTTATCACTCACCACCACATACAAGTAGATTAAATGAATATACACCATTGCAACTCACAATGGCTATAGGAATCCCCAAGCTATACCGGGCTTTGACCGTAAAGAAAAACAAGCCGCATTATAACAACTCACCTGCGACTAGCAGCCCATCTGGCGAGGCTGCTATGGCGGCCTCCCTGTTGGCCTTGATGGTGGCAGTGAAGGCGTCCCGGATGATCGGCGAGACCACCAAGGTTGTCAGCCGATGTGATGTCCGGCTCAGTTTGCCCAGGTTGGCGAACTTCAGAAGCCGTTCGCCCTTGGACTGGTGGCAGCCACTGAAGGTGAGTGCGCCGGCGAAGACGACGTCGAAGGAGGAGACGTAGCCGACGCGCTCTGTGCTGCTTCACTTGTACTTGGCGGGCCGTCCGCGCGAGCAGCAAGTCTGAAAGTGATGATTATGATTTATGCTTAGGGGGCCGCAATTAAGTACTCTAGTTATTAGGCTCATTAGGTACACCTGATCTTACCGACATTAGTTAAAATATTATTTAGTTTTCCTCGCACGGCTTTGGTATCCACTGCAATCATTAATATTTACTTTCCAAGTAAATAATTGCCAAAAAAATGAACATATTAATATTCCTAACAAGTAAATTTTACTCTCCAGAACCAGCTCATGAAACGAAAAATACAATACTAGCTACGAAGAGAGTCAGGCCATTGTTACTAAGTGACATTTAAGCCAACATAATAGCGGATAGTTTGACACCAAAAAATCGCAAATCGGTCGGTAATTTTTTAGTTATATGAATTTGAAATATAAGATGGTGGCGAGAATCGCGGTCGGCGAAGCTATATCTCAGGCACCAGCAATTGGATCGGGATGATTGAAACGCCATTCGGCATCTCGGGGTAACCTGATGTCAGAAACATCTCATTGACCCCATTATGGTGACCTATGACGTCACAGAGAGGTCAAGTTAGAATGTGACCAAACTTGACCTCTCCGTGACGTCATAGGTCACCATAATAGGGTCAATGAGATGTTTCTGACATCAGGTTACCCAGAGATTCCGAATGGCGTTTCAATCATCCCGATCCGATTGTTGGTGCCTGAGATATCACTTCGCCGACCGCGATTCTCGCCGCCATCTTCGATTTCAAATTCATATAACTCAAAAATTTACCGACAGATTTACGATTTTTTGTGTCAAACGATCTGCTATTGTGTTGGCTTAAATGTCAACAAGTAGCAATTACCTGCCTCTCTTCGTTTATGAGTTATTTACGAAAAACATGTGCTGCTGTATTCGCCTCCAACCAGACGGCTATATAGTGACGTCACGAATAATTCGGCCAATCACCATCCAGTATTTATTTTTGCTTTTTTGCGATTTTTCAATGGATTCATTGTTTTGAATGAAGAAAAAAATGGAACAGTGTAATGTGTAAAAAATGCGCTTCAAACGAATATACTTTAACCCCACCTTACGAAAATGATCCCTACCCTATTGTGATGGAATCAAAACCCGCATCAAATCAAGGCTGATTGAAAAAATTAAGTTGTATTAAATTGTTCATGATCTTCTTTCTCAAATCCTCCAAAAGGGAGTGCGTCCTGAGCGCTGCATGCTTCAGCGTATACATTAATGCTTATAATAATACAGCCATTTTGATCAAGAATCATTTTTGCAAGTTTTTTTGTGTGTTCATTTTGAAGTTCGTATGTGCCAACTGCCACGCGCTGTGGTACCACCTCTATCAGAACGCACCATACCAAAAACAAAATTGATTTGATTGAACTATCCAATGGTGAAAACCCAATCTCAATCGGAGCAGTGGTTGCAAAGTTATTAGCTTCCGAAAAGCGTCTGTATGGTTTTGTCGGGCCGGGTCAAATGTAAATTTGTCTAGTAAGTTGACGAGAAACTCAGCGGGCGCTTCGCGCCCGCTGAGTGCCCCACAAAGATCACAGATCCTGATAGGTATATTGTATGCAGTGGGAACTACCATCTTTGCTAATGGATCCAGGAGGATCCCAGATTTGCATGCATTATGCACAGCACATATCAGTTGGACAAACTATGGGGAGTAGGGGCGAATCCAGGGGGTGGCCGCAGCGGTCGCGTCCAACCCTTCACCCCCCCCCCCCCCGCCAGGAGGGCGCCCCATGGGCTGTCTGTCGCCGGGCGCCCGGCGATGGACAGCCCGTGAGCACGCAGCGTCCCTATGGACCGCTTGGACGCCCAGTTGAAAGTAACTTACCGAGTATTAGGTCATATAGGTCATGACCTGGTCCTTTTGACCCGAGGCGCCCTTCCGGCCAGTGACGGCACCCTTACGGCCAGTGACGGCGCCCTTTCGGCCAGTGACGGCGCCCTTCCGGCCAGTGACGGCGCCATTTCGGTCAGTGGCGGCGCCCTTTCTTTGGAAGGCGCCCCTATATTTTTGGAAAGCGTCCCTAAATTGGCCTGGGGTCACCTCTCCTGAAATATCCTGAATCCGCCCTTGATGGAGAGGCGATATAAAAATAGATTGATCAATTTTTAGATCCTAACGTCATGATTGCATGACATTACGTCTAACATGTATAACGTCACATGGGCAGTGTTTTGACCATATATAAGGATATGCGATCTAAAATTATATTGTTTTCAGACATTTTCTCATTCAAACAACTAAAAATAAAACTTAACTGGGGATCCCAGATCCTATTTCGGTATCCAGGCACAAGTCTGGTGACCAACCATGACATTCAGCTAAACATAGCTCACCTGGCGAGAAGGGACGACACCATACTATAATAATGGTTTGCTTGTGGTGCCGCATATTTCATCTGGAACAAAGTGACTTGCGCAGACAAAGTTTCTTTTGTTCGTGTCCTCCAGTCCGCAAATACAGAGCCATTTTAACTTGGTACGTGAGTCCTTTGGAAACCTTTGAAATGAAAGCAGAAGGTACTGACGTAAGTGCATGATTTAATGTAAAATTGAAATAGACAGCTTCAATAAGGTAGGAAGGTGCCTACCCATCAATCAGTTCAAATTTCAAATTGACAAATTTAACAGAATAATCCATCAGATAGTTATAGCTTGTTGAAGAAAAAAATCACTCAAACAATTCATGAAATAATACATTCTGCCCATTCATCGTCATCATTGTCATTATATTCCAATTTGAATTACAAGTAGCCAGTAGGTACAAACACTATATAATCACTTCACCTGAGCATTGTTGAACTGTTTCGTTGGTCACTTCTCCCTCCAGCACAGAGCACAATGGCGAGTGCGATGCGAATGCTTTGTTCAAGGCTTTGATTACTTCCTAGTCGCAGGCAGGTAAATCCAGCCAAGGTTTGAGAAATGTGCAAGTCAACCGCCGTCGCAGGACCAGCAATCTTGGTGCGTCATCATGTCGCTATCAGCCAATCAGCGGCGGGACTTGCATAACCCCCATTTTGAAAATGGTAAATTAAATTGCTTAAAAACGGTAAAGTTTTGGGAAAAATAACCTTAGTACTTTATAAATTTCAAGAACAGCCGAAGATAATGGCTATCTCAACTCAAAACTAATACAAAGGTGAAACATTCCCTTTAAGGGAAATTAGATCCCTTGAAATGTCACAACTATTACAATTTTTCTCATCATAGGATAGATACCCTTGACAAAGGGTGTCCTGTGTGCATACCTATTAGGAAATTATATGAGTAATGCACATTAACTGTTTTACTTTTGTATTTCAACTCAAACACAGACACCGTCTGCACACTGACCTTCATGATGCATTTGATACCTGACGGAGTACCAAGTGGAAGTGGCCGGCCGCCGTACCGCCGTGCTGAGTGCAGGCACGGCCGCCAGACCCGGTCGGCCACAGTGGCAGTTCACATTACCGTGGTGCACGCCCGGAACTTCGCGCGGCCGTAGCAGAGCCATCATCGCCGCATAAAACAGCGCTGACGCCTCGCCAGCCGGCACCGCCGCGCGTTTCTGGGTCAGCTTTTAGCCGACTGATTTTTGCCGTGAACTGGGTCAGAAGCGAGCTGAAACATCGCGCCACCCGTGGCGAGCACGGCGGGCACGGCGGGCACGGCGAGCACGGCGAGCACGGCGGGCACGGCGGACACGGCGGGCACGGCGGGCACGGCAGGGCGGCGGCGGCGCTGCGGACGGAGCGGGTACGTGAGCTCGGCAGAATGGCAGAACGGCTGAACGTCAGTACGGCAGAACCGCAGTACGGCAGAATGGCGAGCACGGCTGAACAACAGGAATGTGAGCACGGGAGAAAGGCGAGCACGCCAGTACGGTAGAACGGCAAGCACGGCAGCACGGCAGAACGGCAGGCGCGACAGAAACGGCGGCGTGGCGGTCGGCAGTTCGTTAGGTTTGAACCTGTCTGGCTCAGCCAGCTGTCACCTGCGTATTAGACAGCTCAGAGAGGTCAGAGGTCGGGGGCGGGGGGACTTGGACACATCACTGCTGCACCGGTGTATGGCGAAACGCCGCCTAGCCCAGTTTTAAATCCTACAACAAGACGCACCCCATTCCGTTTCAGCCCAATGGACCAAACGATGGAAAAGAAGATGGGAAATTGACAAACGAAATTGAGCTTTGGATGCAATCTGAACCCGATGCAAGCAATCTTAACTAGTCTGCCATACATCGGAATGACTTCCCTGGTTGACAAAGGACGATGTTTTCACTTCTGCAGCGCAGCTCCACCAAGTATTGCGTGGGAGTTTGACAGCGACATAGCTTCTGCATCACACGTGCAATATGGAGTTTCGGCGCAGCGGCAATCCCATCCAGCCTGGTATGACGGCTGGGCTGATTAAGATGGACGGCTTAAGCACTGTTTAAGTGACATTAACGTCGGCCAATTTGAAGCGAAATTCCATGCCACGCTCCGGCAAACGATGCCGGAATGCAGATTACCAATGGAAAACACAATTATAAAGAATAGTGTTGTGCAATGGCGAAACGAACCTTCGGTTACAGAAGAGTTGGCAACCGTGTCGGTAGTGTAAATATTGTAAAGATGGTGAGCGTGGGTGGCCTCTTAACGGATCAAACGCTCACGAGATGTACGCAGCCAACCAACCATCAAATGGACGAGCTCTCGTCAATCATACATTATCTTTTAGCTTATTTTACTAATAGTTGATGCCCTGTATGTTAGATGTATGCTACGAATAGCTCCGAGTATGTGTCCTAATATTTTCCGCTAAACAGTTTGTATAGCAAAAATTATAAACGGGCTTCAAGGGCTTCTGTTAGCGATCCAGCTACTTAATTATATTGTTGACCACCGGTTAGTTTGTGATAATATTTTTTTTTTGCAAAAGTTGGCGCCTAAATATTTCCATGTCAGGAACATACAGTTTGTAGTGAACTTAGCATGTGATGTCATTGCTAAATAACAGGCCAATACCACTGATATTTCTCATTAGAATCTCTAGAACTGTCGACTGTCAAATGTCGTTTGAAATGCTAAAATCGGTTCAGTAGGACCTACTGAACCGATTATCCCCGGAGTTACGGAGATACGGAGATACGAAGAGCGAAAACATAGCCCCCAGTATTCTTCTGTGGTAACCTGGCATTGACCCCCCCCCCCCTCAGCAGAACACATGGACATGGACCCCCCTCAGCAGAACACCATTGACTGGGTGTGTGTGTGGGGGGGGGGGGAGGCGTTAAACGCCCCCCCCATGGTTATCTTCCGAACCAATCATCACGGGAGTCGCGCAAGGCGGCATTCGAAAGCTCTCAATGAGACGAATCTAAAGAATACTCAAAAATGTAAAAGTGAGGTCAAATGTCAGGTCACGGTCAGGTCAAAGGCCAAAATTGATGTATTTGAGTTTATGAGCCATACTTTCTATCCAAAGCCTTAGATTACGACCATGAGAACCCAAAGTACTGCCAAAGGTATGATAAACATCCCGCATGAGCTGCAGTGAGACTGTTGGCAAAGTTAAATGTCAAGGTCAGGTCACAAAAGGTCACTATGTGCAAAATATCTACGAACATCCTGCAACACATGTTTTATGGGTTGTTTTCCACGTATAATTCGATAGTGATAGTCATTTTAAAACCTGACTTAATTTACGGGAAGTTAGTGTCAAGTTCAGGTCAAATTCAGGTTACTGAAGGTCAAAATTGGAAATTGATAAATCTAAATGAAAAAGGCATGTATCTAGATCAGTTTTGTCTCAGAAATACAGTGCTGGAACTTATTCGTCTGCATCTGGTCCATAAAAGCCAAAAAACGCAATTAAAAAAATGACGTCATGAGTTACCCATACTTTATAAGCCATAAGTCAGTAAAAAAATATTGATATCATTTAAAATTTGGTATGGTAGTTGCTAATAGGTGGTTATCTGACATATATTCCGTTTTCTTATTTCTTTGAGCAAAAAAAAATGTTGTGGGTATTTACCCCCCTTTTTTTTGGGGGGGGGGGGTAAAAAAACAAACTTTTCAAAAATATGGAATAACCATGTTGTAGCCCTTGCTATTTGCTATCTCTTGAGGTTTTTGAATTGCATTTTCCTCAAAATATGGTATTGTTGCGAACTGTTAAAGTTCAGCTGATTTTTGCGCAAAACTAGTGCCGTTACTAAATTCGATATAACTCAGACGTTTTTCGACGAAATTGCTTTTTTCTCACAAATATCGTAAACCTGATTTAGAAGAAGGTATTCGAAGTTTCACGTTGATATCGCTATTGGTTTTTGAGATATTACGGAAATTCATCTGGGGGGGGGGGCGTTAACCCCCCCCACCAGTCAATGGCGGCTTAAGAAATGACCAGTGCCCGAGTAACAGATAAATTAATTGTAAAAATAATGCCGTTTGAAGGTAACCTAATCATCTCTTCCACGGTGTTTGCAAGTTGAATCGTTCATGTCGTTAATCTTAGCTTGCATTCTGTTGGTTTCTGTACTATATTGTGGTTTGGTATTGCAATGCTATTTTGATCTATGTTTTGACTTAAATCAAAGTTGTTTTGGATAAGATTGTCACAGTAAATGAAATTGAGTGAGCAAGTTCCCGATTAGCTGCATTGCAAAAGTTCAAAGGAGAATGCGAAAATGAAATTTACTCCTTGGAAAGACACACCATCAACAGGCACACATCGCGTTTGAGAAAATAGCCAGCTTTTAAGTCTCATGGCTTCTATGAACGCTGAACAAAAATATGTGAAGCAGGAAATATTATTAGGAACAATGTTGTCCCAGATAAAATAATTATGTGACATTCTTAAGATGTGCCTAATTTCACAACACAAACTCCATAAATCAAAAAGCTCCATTGTTCTGTTATTCTTCTTCTGTTAATTGCTTTCAAACTAATTCAATTAAATGACTTAATTTCCAGCAGTTACTGTTGCAACGCTTAACTTAACTCAATCAGCGAAAAGCATGACTACCGCTTTCTGGACCACGAGAAGGCCATGTCAGCGATTTACTACAATCACCCAGGTCTTCTGGTGAAATCCCGAATGCAAACGGATTACCTTTTGTCCAGTGGCAGGTGGTCATCATTTCTCAGAGCCGGGACCTGTCGGCTGCACAGCTCGGCTTCAAAATAGACCGTCCAATTTAGCGCTCATAACCAGACGCCAAGCGCCCGCGCGTTGCCAGGCTGGCTGCGCGCTTCAGCGCCATGATGAAGAAGGTTAGGTGATTTATTGACGGTATATCTCGTAGTTGGGAGTGGCCACGACGACATGAGCCTTTTTGACAGGTTCTATAAACTTAAACAGACTTCGTTCTGCTCGTACTCGTAGCTCCTATAAACTGGGCTATGGATGTGGACGGTTGTAGATATAACTAGGCGTGATGTATTTTGTTTTTGAAATGGCTGAAATGTTGTTCAAGCAAGAGGGAAGTTCTTGAGCAACTTGCGTAAATGAAAATACCCAACGGAATTAATGATTATAATAATTAACGTTAGGTACAGACAATGAGATGACCTTACATATTCTGTCTTGGATCACATCAAGTAATAATACAGTTATAATAATAAAGAAAATGCTGCTTTCTGTAGCTCCTTGTACCACCTTCAACATTTTTTTTAACCAATTTTAATTCGTTTATAAGCTATTTTATGACCTGGTCACTGCTGATGCTGGTTCTATTGTTTGCCTCGAAACTTCGACATTCAGTGATGTCTGTTGTGCACTCTTTACGTTAATTCAGTGTTGCATGCAAATTTAAATGCACATTTTTAAGAATTAATGCAAATTTTAAAGAAACCTGGGGGAAATTTATTACATGGAATTATAAGGTTTAACTTTGGTTGGGAGTTCCCCGTGTCTGGCCAATAACATCCGGAACTAATGGAATGACTTTAAATTTAAGGCTTTACATTTCGCTCACTTTAGATAAAATACAACGCCATTTACCCGGCATTGACTGGGGTCTCAGCCGAACACCATTGACTGGGGGTGGGAGTATACGCCCCCCCCTGGTTATCTTCCGAACCTATACTCCCAGCGAGACGCGCAAGGCAGCATCCGAAAGCTCTCAATGAGACGAATCTAAAACATACTAAAAATGTCAAAGTGAGGTCAAATATCAGGTCACGGTCAGGTCAAAGGTCAAAATAGACAAATTTGAGTTTATGGGCCATACTCTCTATCCAAAGCCTTCGATTACGACCATGATCACCCAAAGTGCTGCCAAAGGTATGATAAACATCCCGCATCAGCTAAAATGAGATTGTTGGCAAAAGTCAAGGTCAAGGTCAGGTCACAAAAGGTCACTATGTGCAAAATATCTACGAAAATCATGCAACACATGTTTATGGGGTATTTGTCACGTATAATTCGATAGTAATAGCAATTTTACCACCTGACTTCATTTACGTGAAGTTATATTATTTATAAAGTTACATCATTATCGTTAAGTCATATCGTTAAGTTATATCATTTTAAAATTGGGTATGGTAGTTGCCCATATGTGGTTATGACATATATTCCGTTTGTTTAATATCTTTAAAAAATATTTTGTGGACATTTTTTCTTTTTCATTTTTTTTTTGGGTCAAAATCCAAAATGTTCAAACATCCGAGATAGCCAGTGGCGTCGCCGACGGGGGGTGCGGGGGGGGGGGGGGGGTGCTAGCACCCCCCACTTTCAGAAAGTGGGGGGTGCGCACCCCCTACTTTTTCTGGGCCCGGGATGGGCCCTTTTCGGGGCGCGCAGCGCCCCGAAAAGGGCATAACGCAAAATCTCCAACCCGAATACCCTGTTTGGGCCAGTGTCGGAGCAAAAAAAAAAACCAATACATTTTTATAGCAACATTTCCGCTACAAATAAATCGCAAATTCCTTTAAAACAAACCTATTTTTTCACGTCTGGCGGGAAATGGTAGCAAAATGGTAGTACATAATTTCAACATAAACCGACCAATGTGTTACATACATGGCGTGTTTGAAATATATATCAATCTAAACGCAAACCAAAACAAATTAAATGTATTTTATTTGAAAAAAATGAATCAATACGCGAAAAAAAGGAGATTCAAATGAAAAAAATAAAATTTTGCTTTGACTATTTGTAAAGAAACAATGTTTTTTATATTGATTTAGTTCTCTTACCATACATACTTGTATGCTTTTTGAGCAAGTTGATGTGTCGTTAAAGGAAATAGTTCACCTTCGGAAATTTTTCAGAACACGATTTTATTATATTTTTTAATACAGTTTCTTTTTTTC
>JAXIVJ010002119.1:110000-112500 GCA_036785665.1 Chirona hameri
AGTGAACATGATCAATAGATGATGCACCGTCCCTGCTATTCTGCCTTATTGTTATGGCAGCAGAAGTGGTGGTGTGAAAGTTTCAGAATATATTGTGCTAATATCCAATCTACATGCCTACAGCCTACTGCCTAGTCTGTATGATATATTTCAGAATAAGGATGTCAGTAATTATTCAACATAATTTGTAAATAGTCGTTTCCAGAAACAAATATAGATTATGCAATATGCATACCAACAAAAACAGCAATGCTTGGTAATGTTTGAAAAGTATCAAGTCAGATGGCCAATAGTCTGTGACATTGTATTACTGAATACTGTTGCTAAATACGCTCTGTAACTATTTGCCGACATTTAAAGGGAATGTTTCACCTTTGTATTGGTTTTGGACTGAGATAGCCATTATCTTTGGCCGTTATTGAAATGTTGAAAATACTAAGGCCATTTTCCCTGAAACAGCGTTTTTTAAGCAATAAAATTTATAGTTGCAAAATGGGGTCAGGCCAGTGCCGCCGCTGATTGGCTGCCAGCGACTTTTTCTGCCAATCCCACTTTGTCAGCCAATCAGTGCAGTCTATGGCTCAATAATGACGTCATCATCCCAAATTTACGCTTAATTTGTATAAAGTTAAGTGACTTAACAAGACAAAAAATATAATCATCGTTTTCAGCAGCACTTATTCATATTTTTGACTACAACCAGCATATATTTGAAGATGAAACATTCCCTTTAACCTTGTTCATGACTGTGCATGTGACATTTGATGATCATGAAATAACATTTTGCTATTCATCCTCAAGAGAAATACAATATAGATAATGTGATTGTGTTTGTTTCCTGAGAGAAAATCTGGTTCTGTGAAGCATAGTAATTATAAACAACATCAACATCAATCATCATCAATGTATTGTCTGTATGTTGACCTCGTTTATCACCATCTACCAATCAACTTGCTGAGAGGTTATGAGCTTCAGATCATCCGTAACTGACGTAGTATAGCAGAAAGACATGCCCAAGGAATAAATTGTATTGACTGCATTGAACTATAACCCTTAGGGACTATAAAGTATAAACCCTAAAACTACAGATAAATTTGCATCACAATCAGCATGACCTTGCATCAAATCCTCCACACCCAGTCTTTACACAGGCATCCATAGGAAATGGGACCTCACTGAACAAGGCAAGCAAACTCTGTCCATCTTGTAGAAACAGGCCTGCGCACCACCATCACAGCTTCAAATAGAAGATGTTCCAGCTCTTCAGGCTTGTGCAGAAGCCAGAAATGGTACTGCTCCAACGCCATGCCGCGTCACCGTCCATCATGGTGGAGTGTGGAGACTGGAGGATGCAGCATATCCTTGAAGACACAAATGATAACCTCTGTTAGGATTTGTCCAAATCAAATGTTGCAATCATTGAGCAGACTGTCAACCAGTGTGTGAACTGAAGTTGGTACCTACACATGGCTATGCTTATAATATTATTTAACCCTAAAACTGTCTGCAATTGGGGTGAAATGATGAAGTACTGGTATTAGTTCAGTTCAGTTCACACCTCACCAGTTTATGGTGTTCTTGAGGTCCCCCAGAAGAAGAGTAGTCAGCTGACAGTAACATTATGACAGACTGAAAAATGGGTTATCTTTGAATGTCTACAAGATGGTGGGGAATGTAGATAGGTACTTACATATTTGTTTTGTGGAATAAATCCAAAGTTCTCTTCTATTGCACATTCTCATACACCAATGTTATGTGAGCGATGAGTTGCAACTAATTTCCAATGATTTTCATTGAATTTCCAATGACAATGAAACCAATGATTTACGTGCTTGACCTACTCATTACAAAATCAACAACACATCACTTATAAGCCTCTACAAACACAATCACCAACACTCCACTGGGTTTACATTTCCTTTACATTTATGTTATAAGCCTTTAAATATTAATTTACTAAGAATTAAAAGTTCAAGTTCAATGTAGATGTGTAAACAATCTATCAAAACAATACCGTGTTTCGCTAGCGCCGGCGTTGCCGACAGAGGTATTTTGACCAATCGGACACAGCTATTTCTGCTGCTGAACTTGTCTGTCAGCAGATTAGCGTTATATCGTAATCGTATCGTTGTTGGTGTGTGACGTCATCAATATCAGCTGTTTGCGTCTATAAAAAATAACAGGCGGCGCCGTCAGTTGTTTTTTTTCGTTGGTGAAACCCGGCTCATGTCCGCAGTTTTTTTTAGCTTGCGATTATTTTTTTTCTGCGTGCGGAGATTATTTTTTTGGGTAAAACTGGCTTCAGTTTAGGTATTACCAAACAATCCTACCAGACTGATAATAACTTTTAAGGACTTGAGTAAGGAATCGAAATATTTCAATGGCCAAAATGGGTTGAATATGTTGTGGTCCACGGAAAACCGCTGTACGTGATCGAGAAAACACAAACATTTTAGACTGGGGCTACATGCAGATAGATCCACATCTGTTGGGAGGTCAG